>VXBP01002815.1:713123-957608 GCA_013400115.1 Rhinopomastus cyanomelas
CCCGCCCCGCCCCGCCCTGCCCCTCCCTCACGGCTCAGGTGGCTGCGGGCGACTACCGAGGCCTCTGGCGCTGTCCCAGCGCCGCCTCCGAGATGCGACAGGGAGCCTCTGGCCCCGTCCTGCAGAGGATGGCGAAGAGGAGGCTCCGGCGGGACCTTATGCCAGCTTCCAGTACCTGAGGAGGCTCCAGGAAAGCTGGAGAGGGACTTCTCCTGAGGGACTGTACTTATAGGACGCGGGGGATGAGTTCAAGCTGAAAGAGGGGAGATTTAGATTGAACTTTAGGAAGAAATTCCTCCCTGCGAGAGTGCTGAGGCACTGAAGCACTGGAACAGGTTGCCCGGGGAGGTTGTGGCTGCTCCATCCCTGAAAGTGTTCAAAGCCGGGTTGGATGGGGCTCTGGACAACTTGCTTTAGTGAGAGGTGCCCCTGCCCGTGACAGGAGGTTGGGACTGGATGATCTCCAGGGTCCCTTCCAACACAAACCATTCTGTGATTCTATCATCCTGTGGATGTGGCTTCAGGCAGTGCTACCTTGTCTCATTCCAGACCCCTTCCATCTGAAATAACTCCGAACCCAACTGCCTGGTGCTTTACTTCCCCAGGCACTGCCGGGGAAAGCAGCGTTACTGGGTCATTAGACATTCACTCAAGCCCATGTGCCATCCACCCCAGTAAAGAAATATGTTCACCCATACACTGTGTTGGCTGAAGGTCCAGGTGGTCCCCTCGTATGCACCAAATCTTCACCCATTTTGTGGAGACACAAAATGCTCTAGTGTAGCCTCCACCATTCTCTACAGGCAAAGCTCTGGCCTCTTCCAGACCCTGACCCAAAGACAGTTACTTTGCTTCATTGACTCAAATGGTCTTGGATCTGTCAGCTTGAACATCTGAGTACTTAAGCAACAGCAGCATCTTGCTGCACAACACAGGGGAGATGCCCAGTACGTAGCAACACGTGCGGTGCTCCCCACAGAACCGCTCAGTCACAGCTTTCCCAAGGATGAGATTCTGACTTGATGGGAAAGTCTTTGCTTTCTTTCAGAGCAGAGCACAGCTGAACTATTTTTAGTCTTAGAGGTAAAAAATATGAGCGTACCCCACCAGGGGACGTGTCAGAAACCCATGAGGACATAAATACTCTGGACAACGTTAGGAGTGTTGTAAAACATAAAAGATGACAGTAAGCAGCAGAATCCCAAATTCATTCACAGAATCATTTTGGTTGGAAGACAACTTTATGATCAAGTCCAGCCGTTGATCCAGCACTGCCAGGTCACCACGAAATCATCTGCCTCAGCACTACAGCTACAGAATCACAGAATTACTGAGGGTGGAAAACGCCTCTAAGATCGTCCAGCCCAGCTCATGATCTAACATCATCACAATCACCTAGACCAGGGCACTGACTGCCACAGCCAGTCTCTTCTTAAATGCCTCCAGGGATGGTGGCTCCACCACTGCCCTGTGCAGTCCACTCCAGGCTCTGATCACCCTTTCCATGACGCAGGGCTTCCTAAGATCCAACCTAACCCTCCCCTGGCAGCTTTAGGCTGTGCCCTCTTATCATGGCACTGGTTGCCTGGGAGAAGAGCTCAACCCTCACCTGAATACAACTTCCCTTCAGGTACTTGTAGAGAAGGAGAAAGTCCCCACTGAGTGTCCTCTTCTTCAGGCAGAACACCCCCAGCTCCCTCAGCCTCTCCTCTTCAGCCTTTCCCTCCAGTCCCTCCCCAGCCTTGTTGTGCTTCTGGACCCACTCCAGCCCGTCAATCTTTTTCTTGAAGTGAGGGACCCAGAACTGCCCCCAGTACTTGAGGTGAGGCCTCACTAGTACCCACTAGTACAGGAAGAGAATTATGTCCCTAGTCCTGCTGGCCACACTGTTGCTGATACAAGCCGGGATGCCACTTCGGGCCACCTAGGCACACTGCTGGCTCCTGTTCAGCTGGTTGTCAACCAGTACTGCCAGGTCCCTCTCTGCCTGGCCACTCTCCAGCCACTCACCCCTCAGTCTGTGCCTGCAGTGGGTTGTTGTGGCCAAAGTGCAGGACTCTGCACCTGGCCTTGTTAAACCTCATCCTGTTGGCCTCTGCCCATTGGTCCAGCCTGTTAAGATCTTTCTAGAGCATCTTCCTCCGCTGCTGCAGATCGACACTCCCCCCCAACTTGGTGCCATCCATGAATTTACTAAGGGTAGATTCCATCCCCTCATCCAGGTCTTCAATAGAGATGTTGAATATAACTGGGGCCAGTATTGATCTCTGGGGAACACCACAACACAACTCGGCCCTGGAAGTGGACAAAGAACCATCCAACCTTCTAATAGGCTTCAAGAGGATGTCTCATGGGTTTTAAAGGTTTGAGAAACCATCGAATTAGTGCTGTTAAGAATGAGAAACTGTTATGGCCCTTGCAGACACAAAAATACTGGGGTGCTGTGTATCCCATTGGAAAAGATCAGGGTAACACCGACTGCTACATGTGACAGGTCGGCAGATGCTATAGAGCCATGTCTTTTGCACTTAGGATGTTGCCGCTCTTCTCAAACACACCTAGAACTTTTTACTGATGCATTTTATAAAGAAGGAGAGCAAAAATGCTAGAACGAGCTATTTAACACACTAGGACCAAACAAACACACTTCTGCTGACGTTCTGAAATATAGCATCAGCTCTAACAGCTTTCGACTAGGACAGGGGTTTGATTTGAGTGTTATCGACGTAGCTAGAAAGAAGCCTTATCACCCACAAATAGCGCTGAGACGCGTGTCAGAGAGTTCACAGCCACGCAGGCTGTGCCCAAGTACAAGATATACGGGGTGGAAGATACAAGGCTTCAACTCCCTCCAGCCTCCTCTCGGAGAAGTCTTTGTTTTCTGCAGGACAGCCGAACAGCAGCCAGATTTTCTCCCTTTTTCTCTTTTTTTTTTAACACTGTGCCAGCAAGGATTATGAAGGAATCCTGTAAAGTCAAACGATTCACCTCCAGTTCGAACAACCGCAAAGATAATTTGCAGAAGGTCCTCGCTGCGGGCAGGACATCTCTCTGCGTAAGCAACTCATTGCCACAGAGTTTATGCAACGCGGCACCGAAATGCTCAAGGCTGGGGTCTGTCCCACAGATGTTACCACTGCCATGGGCCTTGGGGACAGACAGAAAAACCCCACCAGGCTGTGAGTCCCAGTACTTTTGTCAGCAAAATGATGGATTTTGGAGCACAAGTCTTATGAGGAGCAGCTGAGGGAACTGGGGTTGTTTAGCCTGGATAAAGGGAGGCTGAGGGGAGACTTCATTGCTCCCTACAACTACTTGAAAGGATCACAGAACATCAGGGATTGGAAGGGACCTTGAAAGATCACCTAGTCCAATCTCCCTGCCACAGCAGGATCACCTAGACTAAGTCACACAGCAACACACCCAGATGGGTTTTAAACATCTCCAGAGAAGGAGACTCCACAACCTCCCTGGGCAGCCCCTCCCAGTGCTCAGTCACTCTCACCGTGAAGATGTTCCTTCTCATATTGATGTGGAATCTCCTCTATTCCAGCTTGTCCTAGGATTAGATGACACTGAGAAGAGCCTGACTCCATTCTCCTGACACCCACCCTTCACATATTTATAGACATTAATGAGGTCACCCCTCAGTCTCCTCTTCTCCAAGATAAAGAGACCCAGCTCCCTCAGCCTTTCTTCATAAGGGAGGTGTTCTACTCCGTTCATCATCTCTGTGGCTCTGCACTAGACTCCCTCCAGCAGCTCTGTGTCCTTCTGGAACTGAGGGGCCCACAACTGCACACAACACTCTAGATGTGGTCTCACCAGGGCAGAGTAGAAGGGGAGAAGAACCTCTCTTGATCTGCTAACCACCCCACTTCTGATCCACCCCAGGATGCTGTCAGCCTTCTTGGCCACAAGGACACATTGCTGGCTCCTGGTCATCCTGCTGGCCACCAGGACCCCCAGGTCCCTTTCTCCTGCACTGCTCTCCAACAGCTCAGTTCCAACCCTATACTGGTACCTGGGGTTGTTAAAAAGTACGTTGGAGCAAGGAGTGGAACAGCCTTTTCTTTCCAGTGGAAAGTGATAGGGCCAGAGGAAATGTTTCCAGGCTGGGACAGGGAAGGTTTAGGCTGGATTTAGGAAGAATTTCTTCACTTAAAGACTTATGAAACCCTGGAACAGGCTGCTCAGGACAGCGGTGGAGTCCCCAGCCCTGGAGGGTTTTAAACAACATGTGGTCCTGGTGCTTAGGGACATGGTTTACGGGTGACCTGGCAGTGCTGGGTTGAGAGTTGGATTTGATGGCATTAACATCTCTTCCAACCAAAGACACTCAGTGATTCTGTGGCACAGACTAGAAGCAGATGTAGTAAGTGCTCTGCAATGAGATCTTGTTTGACAAAACATTTTGGAACAAATGACTGGAAAAGCTGGATGCTATTAATGGGGGGTGTAACGCCGGAGTATCGGCGCAGCAGTTTGAGGCGCCGTATGGGGGACGGGGGGTGAGCGGGGCAGGGAGCAGGCTCAGCAGCTCCTTCATAGCCCTTTGCTGCAGAGACAACTGGATTAAATTATAAGTAAAATGAGTATTTGGGATTAGGGAGAAGCAAAGGCCTCAACATTTTTAATTTCTTATCCCCCTCTCCCATTATTTATAATGATATGGAAAAATGGGAAGAGTCAAATGAGTTTGGCAAGCTAGGAATAAGAGATCAACGGTAGGATCTAGCACTAGAACCAGCTGTCATCCCACGGCAGGGCCCTGCAGCCTGTTGGACCACATCATGAGGCAGTGTTTGTGTTCCTTAGATGTTAAGCATCTCTCATTTGATCCTGCACAGGTAATTCCTGATTACATGACAACAAGGCTCTAGTGTCTAGGAGACAGCAGCCTTTATCCCCTCCCCACACAGAGCTTTGGCTCTGTTTTGCCAAAGCAAAATGAACAAAGGAACCACTGCTGTGACATCCCAGGAATTAAAAAACCCTCGGTAAAGTGGCTCCACAACCAGCCAGGGCAAAGCACACACGTCAGCTGGTTAGCCAGTAATCCTGCTGGAAAGTAACCCAAAGAGCCCTGTTGCCATCCACTGACCGGCTGTGACAGTGGCTTGGCTAAAGAATCACTGGACAAAGCAGGCAAATGACAAGTTGCCACAGTAGAAGCAACAAAGATTAAAGCAACTTGTTCAAACTTCCAAACCAAGACAGCCAGTGTCCGGTGACCCTGTCCCCCTGCAAAAGCACGCTTACAAATGCACCTTGTTCACTCTTCCAAGCTCCAGATCTCCCTGCTGTGGGGCGACACTTGCAGAGAGAGCACCTTTTGGAACAGCAGTTCCATAACCCTGGCTTGTTTTATTCTCTCTGAAATGAAAATATTCAGCTTTTAATACACTGTGAAGCGGGGAGCCTTCTCCTGACTGACAGGACTAATGCACATTATGAAAGGTTTTAGCCAACAATGGAGATTGAAAGAAAAAAAGAAAGGCAAGTTCGAACTCCAAGTGCCAGCAGATGGATGAGTTACCCTCTTGAGACTAGGGATGAAATTACGGACAGTCAGAGCGAGGTCAGCGAGACAACTGTGTCTCAGCACTCAGCTGCCACTGTCAGGGAACATCTCCGCCCCGCTGGCCTCTGCTGCTCCAGAGACTCTGCCCTTACATCAAGCTGAGGCTCTTTCCTGCTGAGCCAGGCTGTGCTGCTGTTCAGATTACCCTTCCCAGGGCTTCCTCTGTATTTTTATGCTGAAAAATCAAAGGAAATAACAAAGCCAGGGCAGATTTCCAACATTCCCCCACAGATTTTGTTGCCCCGTCCACAACAGCTCTGTCCCCAGCCTCCGTTCTTCCCAACAAAACCATATTGCCGAGCATCTCTCCAGCTGACTTCACCTCCCAGCCTGAAGGAGTTCCTCTGAGTGGTGGCAGCTGCAGACATGGACATACCCTTGGGTCTTCACTGCTTCCTCTGAAACCCTCCTAGGGACCTTTGGACATAAACAAAGACTAGCCACAACCAGGGCCGGTGTGAAAAGCTTCCAGCAAGCTCAAACTGAAAAAGGTTAACTCTGCAATCTCCAGTATCTCCAGTCCTGAGGCAACACTTTCTCCTGCACTGCTGGTCTTTTTATACTTGGAGGGTTCCAGGGAAATGGGTGGAAGGTGTGGAAATCCTACCGGCAGCAGTACCTGCCTGCTCCTTTCCTCTCCCCAGAGAGCAGCGTGCAGAACATTCTATTATTTCGTTAATTGCAAAGGAACCGTCACAAAGGAACTTGGCGAGTTCTCTCTAATCACAGCAAGACCCAGCGCAGCTCAGCGCGATCGGCAAATTAGAGAATCAGCGAAAAAGGAAGGGCTCACAGAGCTCAGATTGCGCTTTGTTCGATTGTTTTGTCACTCAAGAGTTTCCGTTTAATTATTTAAGGTGTTTCTTCACAACATTCTGGTACATTTTGTATAGTAATGAAGGTTTACAGGCGGCGCGGAAAAGCTGTACCTGGCTATTAAATATCTGCCGAGAGGGGGGAAGAAAACTGCCAATTCTGTGTGGAAATTATAGGGAAGCTGCTCAAGGAAACTTTCCAGGTCAGATAAATAGGAGGTTCTGCCGTGGTTTGTGTACCACACAAATAAGGACTATTGCTAGGTAATGACAACAGTCAGCAAGGGCTGTGCAGAGCATTTCAGCTTGTACTACAGGCGCTCACGGTCCATCCCCTGTTTATTAGCAATTTTCCATGCGTGTCACCGGAGGCCACTTGAACGCTGCCCTTTTTTACTGCGGTGCTGTAATCAAATGACAGATTTCACAGAATTTAATTTCTAAACTGTTAAGAGGAGAGGCTTTCAGGCTCTGTTAGTGAAGCAGAATCTCATCTCTGCAGAGCTGATGGGCTGGGGAGGGGCATGGGCATGAGGTCCTGTTGTGTGATCTGGCTGGTGGTGGGGAAGGTAAGACAGCCGTTCCTGGTGGGGACGATGTCCCTCCTGATTCTTCCCAGCCCATTCCAAGTATCAAGATTTTATGACACAGCCTCGATATGTTCCTGTGTGACTTGGTCTGGGTGATTCTGCTGTGGCAGGGGGGATTGGACTAGATGATCTTTTGGGGTCCCTTCCAATCCCTAATGATTCTGTGATTGGACTAGATGATCTTTCAAGGTCCCTTCCAATCCCTAATGGGATTCTGCCATCTGTCTGCGCTATCAAGATCAGAAGTCCTAAATGAGCCGATGCAGTGCCCAGAGCCGAGTGAGACACCCTGGCAAAACACCTACCTGGTGGAAGGGGAGCTGCTATAGTCTGATCAGCATCTTCAGAGGGGAAGTTTGTTTATCCACAGCGCTGGTGAATGGAACAATGTGAATGCCAGAGTACCAGATCTGATGAAGGTAATTAGGAAGGCAGGCAGCGGAAGGGGCAAGAGGAGCAGGGAGGAGGTAATCAGCCTGCCACGGCAGAGTGCAGTTAATAAGAACACAGTGGTGTTTGCTGTTCAAGGTTGTTCTGTGAGCACAGGGAGAGCAGAAGGAGTGCTAAAGGTCTAGTACAAGCACAAGCCAATGTGCCTTTCACATATCTGAAAACCAGGCAAATGTTCAGCACCCAAAGCCTGGTACAGACAGCACTGACAAAGAATCACGTCAGCGAACGGCAGGAGGAAGCCGAGAAACTGATGCAACACCAACCCCGCCTGAAAAAAATCATGCTCTGAGACTCTAACCAGGGTATTTTACTCTTTGCAGGCCTTAATGATGCCCATCAAATGAATGAAATGTTTGTTTTCCCTTAGAGGTTCATACAGAGAAAGCAATTAGTTAGCTGACAGACCTACCATAAACAGATGCTGCAAAGCTTGCAAGTGTCAAGGGCATTCTGACCTCAGACGAAGCCAAAGTATGGTTTAGCACAACTAGTGTGCACACTTCATTGCTTTCAAGAGAATTCAAGAGTAGTTTGCTCCAAGAAATCATCTCAAAACTTCACTGTTCATGCCACGTGGCTCAGCTGCAGTGTTTACAGTTTAAAACTGAGGTTTCCGCTAAGAAAGCCACAGCAACGTGTCAGTGGAACAGAGGAAAGATCAAAAAAGTGAAATTTTGGTAATATAGTCATCAAATGCAGATTGTTTGTTTTTTCCTGTAGTCTTACAGCTGTTTCAGTCCTACAGCAAGGACTCTGCTTGCTCGGATGACTACAAGATTCCCATGTTCACAGCAGTTCGCAGCGTGTTCCATCTCTACACAGCAGCACGCGGCTTGTTTCTCTTGGGAGTCCCTAAGGGCTTCCCTGAAGTTGACCTGAGTAGGAAAGCTGACGTCCTGGCTCCTTCCACCAGAGCTCTAGGAACAGCAACTGAGGTAAGTGGATACACTGCAAGTCTTTGGAACCCTGTAGACTCCTGTCCTTCCCACAGCTGACCGGTTTGACCCTGTCTAACAGCACCACCACACCCTTGCAGAGAGCCAGCTCCGCGGCCCTAGTGAACTCTAACACCAGTTACCACTGGTTGCAGCCCTCCTCCACCAGGTTTCTGACAAGAACGTGTCACTTAGGTGCTGAGGCAGGTTCTTCTCCTCTGGCAGATTACTCTGAGCAGTCACCCCAGTGATTTCTTTTGAATCTGTCACCTGCATGTCACTGGTTTGGTAACAGGTCAGTGTGACTGCAGCAACCAACGAGCAGCACAGCAACAGATGAAAAGGCGATCAATGACAGCTGCTGTACTGTGCACAAAACCAGCTCTGTCTGAGGCAACAGCACAGCTCTCAGCCACAGACTAAACATACTCAATGGGACAGAACATACTCCACAGGATTTCACCTCTGAATACAACACCAGGCAAGATCACCTCTTTCAACTCCACTAGGCTTTGGTCAAGACCTCCGTTTGGTCTTGATGGGGCAAACCTGACTGTGCCCTAAAGATGACATTTCACACCCTACTGTTGAGGAGCTATTGGTTCAAAAAACCAGCCAGAAGTAAAAGGTCAATCAAAGTGCAAAGTGAAAACAAGACCAACGCACACAGAGGCCAGAGGAGCAACACAAACGCAGCGACTGCAGCAGAGACACAGCAACAATGAATTTACAAACTTTATTTGAAAGTTCAACAATTAGGAAAAAAATATATTGTCGTGGTTTCAGCTTTTTCAAGGACCCCAAAATAAATTAATTCAGACTTGCACAGTTGTAAATATTAAAAAGACCATAAAAGTTAACGTTGCTCTCACATAGCAAGATGAATCGATTTTCCATTTCAACTATTAAAAGTTGCCTGTGCAGGGATGATTTTGTAGTCCTGTACGGTACAGCTTTCAGGACCTGATGCTTCAGTGAGGGTTTACAGGCACTTAAGGGAAAAAAAGACATCAGACACGACATCCCACCAAAGCCAGAGCTCTACATTCACACAGGATCTCTAACTAAACACTCCCACAAATGGCGCAAGACTTTAAGGGGCAACGCTATCCTGTACCAGCAGAGCACAGAGCATGAAGTAGGTTACAGTGGAGTGTGATTTCAATTCAAGACCTTGACTCCCCCACAAGGTTACTGGTGCTTCCTACAGAAAACATACGGGAACCGAGGACGTTTGTAAAGGGACTATCCCGACAGGTTTGAGCCAGGATTTGTGCCGTCCTCAGCTCCCTGTGATGAAAACCATTTATTTATCTATCCCAAGATTCACTTTTTTCCTTCATTGTTTCACATTTCTTCCCATATTTACAGGCGCTGCCAGTCAGACAGCCAACCCCAGAACAGAACCTAGTGTCAGTTGCAGCTCCACTGCAGTCTATAATGAAACATTAAAGACTACTGATACTGGGGAGGGCTCTTGTTCTGCTCTACCACACCAACCTCCTGATGTGCAGTGAGCACAGGGTTATCTTCCAACCTAAGCCATGGCTTTGAAGTGCAGCTCAAGGTAAGGATCAGATTTTTAATAGCCAGGAGATCGCAGACTCAAACTTAGGAAGCTCTAGACACATTTTCATTCGTCCTAGAAAACATCTGCACCTCTTTACCCCGATTCCTGTCTGTGCCTTTGGCTCGTACCAAGACACCTCCTGTATCCAGAATGTCTGTCTGTTGACAGCACTATGGCTTCTCACACGCTCGGTGTGAGTCTTGCTGCTCTGTATCTGCTTCCTAATACTTTCATACTGGTTAATATAGCTCTGAAAATTAAAAGAATACCATCTTCATTGTATTCCCTGTTCAAGTATCTCCCTAGGGGATAACAAGCTAGGTAGGTATTTTGTATCAGTCTTGGTCCTGACACACTACATACTGTCCCTCTAAAGTGTCAGAGTCCTCAGCTCTAGTTACTCTCTCTGGAGAGATCCATGACAGAGTCACAGTTACAGCCTTGAAAGATGATACAGAAGCTACTATTCAGTGTAGCTCTGCTTGCTTAGCAAAACGACCCTTTTTTTGTAACAGTACTTCTAAAAAGAAAAGGAAAACAGGTCTCAGCTTCTGCTGAGAGGATTCTCTCCCTTTTACGCACAATTTTTTGTAATCCTTTTTGCAGATGACAGTCATGTGACTCAAGTACCAGCAGGAAAAATTTACCCAACAGGAGTGTAAACGGCTTTCTTCAGCCTGCTTTGGGTATGGAGAGCAACCAGAACTGCCTTTGGAAAGAACACAGGCAGCACTTCCACTGATGGGATTAAATGAAATCAGCTGCATTGTGCTGCAGCCATCCAGCTTCCTCTCTGGCTGCAAGTGCTGGCATCAACCATGATAAGCAGCAGATAGTGCTTCACTGAAAGCAGACAGCCCTGACTTATTAGTATTCTGAGGAACACTGGCGACAGATTTTTCATTTTAAAAAAAGAGGAGGGAAAAGGTGATAGCAATCTTATATTTAAAAGTGTGCTCTCTGTTTATAGGAGTCTTTATTACTCTGTTATTACTCTTGACAAAGAAACCATTAGGGTCTCCACAAAGAGTTCACTGTGCGTGTGCAAAATGAAATTCTCCCTCCAGTAAACATCATATGATTGATCTGGCTCACCTCAGAAAACCCCTGCACACACTGTAAGGCCTATGAAGGATATTGGCATGACAGCAGGAACTATAAGACCCTCCTTCCAGTTAAAAGGGGTACAGACCCTCCCCAGTTAAAAGGGGTACAGCATAGAAGATCTGGGAAGAATTCTCAGACCATATTCTCCACAGCGCGTTATGCCTTTGTTCCTTGTGTGCACAAAAATATTGCCAAATAGTGTTACTTCTGGGTGTAGCCTATTATCTCTGGATGAAGTCTCCACTTTGATTGTAATCCAACCTACCACTGCTGTTTCTACACAAAATTTAATCTATGCAGTCTGGCTTATTATGGACATTACCCCTCAAAATCAATCATAGAATCAGAGAATCCTTAGGGATTGGAAGGGACCTCAAAAGATCATCCAGTCCAATCCCCCTGCCACAGCAGGATCACCTAGACCAAGTCACACAGTCAGTCAGGGTTAGAAGGGACCACAGGATCATCCAGTTCCAACTCCCCTGCCATGGGCAGGGACACCCCACCTTAGACCAGGCTGGCCAGAGCCTCACCCAGCCTGGCATTAAACACCTCCAAGGATGGGGCTTCCACCACCTTCCTGGGCAACCCATTCCAGGCTCTCACCACTCTCACAGTGAGGAACTTCCTCCTCACATCCACTCTAAATCTACCCATCTCCAGCTTTGCTCCATTCCCCCTAGTCCTGTCACTACACGCCATCCTAAAAAGCCCCTCCCCAGCCTTTCTGTAGCCTCCTTCAAATACTGAAAGGCCACAATAAGGTCACCTGGGAGCCTCCTCTTCTCCAGACTGAACAGCCCCAACTCTCTCAGTCTGGCCTCATAGGAGAGGTGCTCCAGCCCTCTGATCATCCTGGTGGCCCTCCTCAGCACGTCCACATCCTTATTGTCAGAAGGGCTCCAGAACTGGACGCAGAATGGAACTGGGGAGCCCCTGCTTTCCAGCACTGAGCCCTGTAGCTGTACCTGATGACAGAAGATGGATATCATGAACTCACCCCCAGCATGTGACTGTGGGGTACGTGTAGAGCAGTGCTGAGAAGAGAGATGAAGGACAGCAGAGCACCTAACTCAACCCCTTAGTGCTCAGTGCACGAGCAATCTAGTTAGGTGAAAGTTGCAGACAGGCAAGTGACATAAGCTAAAAGAGGACACAAAGCGACACATCTCCTGCGTCAAATGTACTAGAGATGACCCTGCGTAATCCGCTCACATCGGTGATAAGCTGTCACAAGGGTATCCTTCAGAGAACACTCCTGCTATTACACACTTTATCTGACAAACACAAAAACCTGATGATGTGATCAGACACTTCAAATACCAAATAGTACCGCACCCATCATAGCAGGCACGCTTAGAGAAAGCAATAAAGAAGAAAACCCTGCTGATACAGTAGGCCTGGAAGAGCCTCATGACAAAGATATGGCTTTCTAAAAGCCTTTACAAGGCCAGCACAGACTAAGTATTCGGTATAAAACTAAACAAAAAATATTAACATATGGAAAAGTGACATTTTTAAAGAGACAGGAGCTGGTAACAAATGCAAGCTGTTCCGCTTCACATTCACAGGCTGAAAAGTGGAGCCATGTCAGTAACCACTTTCCAATCAAATAAGCTATTTTAGTTGACCTGAAAGAAAACTTTGACAGGAAATAGCTTAAGGCATTATTGCTTTCACTTCAATCTGGCAACTGAATTAGTAATCCTTATTGTGCAACAAAATCCCCCACTGGCTTCAGTTTTTAAATACAAACTCTCTCTGCGTGTCAGGAGGTTAACAGTCAGTCAGAGCTTTCAGCCATGAAGTCTGCAGAAATGACCTATCAAGTGATTATTTATGGCTGAAACAGAGACAACTCATTGAAAAGGAGCTAATATCTCCCCTGTTACGTCTTGGACACAGTTTGTCTTGGTAGGAATAGTGTTGTGACTGGAGCAATTCAAGATGGCCAGAGCTTGTTACCAAAACTCAGAAGAGGGTGTAGTTTTTCTTCATCTGTAACAATGGAGAGACAACAACAATATCATCTGAATCGTCTGAGTGAGCTTCGTCCCCAGACTGAGGGAGAGCAGGCTGTGATTGCTTCTCTGAGGACCTGGCTGAAATAATTAGAGGAAACAAGGTCATCAATAAACAACATTGACAAAAGCAAACCCTCGTGGGAAGGGTAATATTCTCTGAGTCATTAAGTTCCCAGAATGACCTATGGTTATGAATAGCTGATCTTCTTCTGCATACTGCTGTTGTTGTTCCTCTTTAAGGAAAGAGCATGGCAAGCTGACATACTGACCACATGTGACCTGTCTTCACATCTTTGCAAGTGGTTACACATCACAAAGTAAAGCAGTTTGATACTGAAATCATCTCAGGCCATAAAAATAAATATTTATGAGATGTTCACAGAATCACAGAACATTAGAGACTGGAAGGGATGTCCAAACATCATCCAGTCCAATCCCCCTGCCACAGCAGAATCACCTACACCAAGTTGCACAGGAGCACATCCAGGTGGGATTTAAATGTCTCCGGAGAAGGAGACTCCACAACCCCCCTGGGCAGCCCCTTCCAGTGCTCTGTCACCCTCACTGGGAAGAAGCACCTTCTGATATTATATGGTACCTCCTATGTTCCAGCTGACACCCATTGCCCCTTGTTCAGAAAAGGAAAAATAAGCTAAGCAGAAAGATCATAATGAGAATTTCAGATACAAAGAAAATGGAAATCCACAAAGAGAAAAAAAAGGATGGAAGCTCCTTGTGACTGGATCTCATCCTTACACCACTAAAATACCAAAATATTCATCACATGCTATACTTCTTTTACTTAATGACAATAAAAATGGTGACTGCTCCTTTTGTGGGATTTCTTGCTTGTTTTTCCTTTTGCTTCTTTATTGTTTCTCCAATTCTGTGCATCTTGTTGAGTCCAACAGCTGAATAAATCTTCAGGGATTGAACCCTAACAAGTGCAGTAAATACTGGAAAATTAAGGGGATGAAACAGATACATCCAAGGTCCCTAAGGTCTGATGAGTTTGCATCCCTCTGCAAGGGATCTATGAACTAAGTGATGACAGCTACTAATACCTGCTAGCACGATATACTCCCCATAGCTATTCGTTCCCTTCCAGCACAATATTCACTCCTCAGTTCCACTTAGTTTTCAATTTAAAATATCAATTGTTTACAAAGACTATCTCCTAGAGAAGAAAACAAATCAAGCCAGCCTGCGGTAGAAAGAAGAAAGAGACAAGCAAGAAGCCATACACTGAGATTTTGACACTGGAATGGAGAAGAAAATGGGGTGCACACAGATTATTACTGGGGGAGAACAACAGAAATGCCATGGGTCTCAGTGAAATCAGAAGTGGCTGACAGAAAAAAACCCCCCTCCAGTTATTGAAGAGGAAGAGCACACAGCAACTGGAATGTGGAATAAAGAAAGGGGATCAAATCCAACCCAGAAAAAGAGTGACAGACAGAGAGAGCTTGTGCATGGAAAGGAGGAATGCGGGGAGGCCACTACACTGACCTCAACCCTCAGCAGCAAAGAGACACATGACTTATCAGTTAAATAAAATTCTTCTCTGCACCAGTCAACAAATAATGTAGGAGTTTTTCAGGCAGACTTAAGAACTGGTAGCACTGGTGAAGAGAACTTCCAGAAGCAGGCAGGATGAATTAGAAGACCTAACTCCAACAAAAAACAGATATTATAAATGAAATAGCTTAATATTGTCCAAATCACTCCTGATTGTATAAAAGCCTCTCATTAAGTTAATAGTTGTGCTCAGAGTGGCTAGCAATATGCAGAGAGCAATGCTGCCCTTATTCAGGACTGCTGTGCATGTACAGAACACACTCTTCTCGCCACTCCCCCAGCAGAGAGAAACAAAATGCTGAGCTTCACAGGCACAGTTGTTATTATCTGTTCTGTCTCATGGAAAAGGAGCACAAACAGCTTTATGAGTAACTGTCCACACTCTGAAGCAAAGCAAAGCAGCACTGAACACTACACCATTTTTTTTTTGCATTGGAAAACTAGTGGGCAATGCTAGCCCAGGATTATATAAATGTATTCTGGCAGATACACAAGGTTCTTTAAGCCACATTTTCATCTTTCCCGTTCCTCTCAAAGCAATGCCAGAAGGCGAGCGAGATGAAATGACTTACCGCAATATTCCCACTGGAAGTTTAAGATCATTGCAAGTCTAGAGGTCACAAAATGCAGGTTGGAACTTGAGACAAGTGAAGCAAGAGCTTGTTCAACAGCTGCTTGAACAAAAGCTAAAGGAATTTGAGTGCTTTACATCACTCAGCAGTTATACAAGGTCCTTGTCTCACGCACTTTCCAAGCTGCAGGATGAGACGGGAAACACATCAAATCCCAGTCCTGCTGCTGGATTTTTACATCAGTTATGAGCTGGGAATGTCAGCCACTGGACTTTTAATTAACTGTAACCTGCTTAAGCTACACAAATCCAAATGGCAAAAAAACACAGCAGCTTGCCAAAGGATCACATTTCTTCAGCAGTGGCATTTACACCACAACTCTCTCTTCCTTTAGCAGGTTTTTCACAGTTTGTCTTTCAGGAGAGCTTGGTTAGCTCCTAGAGCTGCACTGGATGGTTTAACACTTCACTAAGCTACCCAGCACAGATTCTTTCTCTTAGGGTAAAACTCTGCAGCTGGTTACCCTGGGTAACAACTACTGCAGTACAGCCCAGGCAAAACACAGTGCTGCAGCACTTTTTTTTTCAGGGGACTTTCACTAGACATAAACTAAAATAACTCAAAACTCAGATCTTCAGAAGCAAGTTCTACTTACTCTTTCACAGTGCACTCATGAATACAGAACACAGTAGTTTCTTAAGCACATTTTCCTTCACGGAACAGTGTATTTGCAACCCCTACAAATGTGGCTTACTCCCCATCTCCTATCTTAATGAAACAGCCTCAGCTGCTTACAGCATGTTATGGTTTGGAGCATGTCTGCGGGGACTTTCAGCTGTTCCTTGACAAAAAGCAAGTCAATGTTTCTCACGTCACCCTCAAAGTTGCTCTTTTTACCCCAACTAGTCCATAAAAGCCTAAAACATCCCACTCTGGACAGAACTAACCTTTATCAATTTGCTTTTAACTCCTTTGAAGCTCTGTGTCCAAGGCTGTCTTATCTGCGTCACTGCTTTGCCTTTCCTACTCAGTACTTGTAACATACTCTTAAAAGCCTCTTTGGCATTAACTCCATTTTCTCACAAACAGCAATAAAGACCAAGAAGGAAACCAAATGGCATAAGAGCCATAAAAAAGACAAACATTTTCCAGTGTGAGTTATAGTAGTAAGGTTATCCAGGATTTCATACTTCCCCCTACTGCAGCAGCTGAAGAAAACGTGAACTGCTGAACAAAACGTGACTACATACACATGGCTGACCCAAGTTAGCTCTTTTTACCAGATGTCTGTCCCCTTCAGAAACTAAGTCAGGATGGTGAAAACATTCTCAGCTTGTCTATGGCTTCCAGCCCAAAATGTAGTGGAAAGTACAGCTACTAGATGGGGGGAGTTGAAAAACAAGTAGAAAGGCAACACAGGGAAACACTAACATTCCTTAAAGAAACACCACTCACACCAGAGAGAGACCTTCCAAACCACAGATGTGACAAAAAGGCAAAACACTGTGAGGAAGCTGGTAGAGACAGTGTCAGAGCTTTTATTTTTCATGCTCTTGCTGGTAGAGGCAACGTGTCAGCAAATAAAATGATGACACAGTATCACAGTAATGATAAGGTTGGAAAAGACCTTAAAGATCATCCAGTCCAACCTAAGAACACAACAGAGTAAAAGTATGAACTGGCACTTGTACGAGTGTGTGCAGATCACAGAATCACCAAACATTAGGCATTGGAAGGGACCTCAAAAAATCATCTAGTCCAGTCCCCCTGGCCACAGCAGGATCACCTAGATCAAGTCACACAGGAACATGTGATGTTTCTCTATACTGCTGTGTGTGCAGCCACACCTAGTTTTGAACACAGAGTGAAATGAAATTACCAGGAACAGACGACAGGGAAATTGAAGGTCTCTGGGGTGCTGCTGCGACTGGTTTCTTCTCTGGAATGTCAACTGTAGCATCTGCTTTCTCACTTGCTGCACTGGACACAGAGGGCCTGCAAAGAAGAGACCGCAGAGCGTGAGGCACAGAGCAGTAACTGCAGTCTGCTGTCAGAGGGCATGCTGAAAGCTTTCTTGTGCTGCTAATCTCCAAGAGACAAAGGTGTATCACCTGCAGAAGCAAACTCAGACACTAAAGTGAGGTAACTCTCTTTGCAACCATGGCAGCCAATATTAAAAACTTTTGGAGAAGCAAGCCCTGGAAAGAAAGTGAGTATTTTTCAAGACAGTCACCACAAACTTAAGCACCGTGTTCTTCCTCAGCTAAGTTAGTAGGTGGTTTTCCAGCTCTTCCCTGTTCTTCTGCCACATAACCCTTAACTCTCATATGTCAGGGTTTCAGACTCTCTCACATTGAGTAAGTGTGTGTTAGCAATCAGTTTGATAGCAGCTGTAATTGTTTGTTTGCTTCCAAAGAGTAAGGGTTTTACTTCACTTTTTGTCCCTGCAATGAAAGTGAATGTGCAACAGGATGTGAGCAGAGTACTGCTGCAACAAGGAACCCTTCTAGTTGCATACCCTTCACATTTTCTCATAAGCAAGCTCTCCCTTGTCTTCGTTGGAACAACAGCCTTGATCCTCTCTGCCAAGGAACCCACACTAAACTCTATTAAAAAAAATCACCCCTCTCCTGTAATAAACACAACTGTGCATACTGAAGAAATATCTATTCTTCACTTACCCCTCCTTGAGCAGTACTGTACGTGCCAAATGAGCCCTGAAAATGGACTGGATGAATGTCACAACCTCATCTTTCTCCTTGCGACCAGAAGACAAGCTCAAGGAGTTTGACACGGAAGACACGCAGGAGCTCTGCAAAGCAATTAGATTAAAGAAAACTGACCTTTTACAGACTGCACAGAATTTGACAAGAGCTTTCACAATCTCACTCTAGATTGAAAAAGTGGCAGCAGAGCAAATATTCCTATCTTCTGGTCTGCAGTCTTTAAGGTTCTTTAAAAATGAAATCAGCAGGAAATGCAAATCTGATCATCATACAAGCTTTGAAGCATCTGCATTCCATTAATGAAAGAGCAGACGCCTGCAAGGGAAGTTCATTTATTTCCCAGGAAGGAAACCTTTTGAAGTTAAAGGAGGTAAGGCAACCTTCACCACAGACAGATCTTCTGTTTGCATTAGGCAAAAGCAGTAAACTGCTGTTTGAGTTTATTGAAATATGAGTGCAGTCACAGGGACAACCTGAGAGAACTAAGAGGTAACGTTAATTTGTAAGTTGGCAAATGATTTACAGAAACTACACGTTTAATTGAGAAGGATTTTTTTTTTCATATTGAGAACTGAGGAAGTCTGACCTTGACAGAGGACACCAACAAGTCTTTGGCTAAGTGTCACACACAAGTCTCCTTTACTCTTCGATCCCACCAAAGATGTTTTCCAAATTCTTATTTCTAAAACTTCAGTGGCACTGTCTATCACTACAAAGACTCAGTGGCAAACGCTTGAGAGCAACTAGTTTACAATGGTGCTCTAAATTAAAGAGTTAAAGGGTATGTTATTAGCTGATGGGTGAGCCAAAATCAAAAGAGGAGACAGTTATAGTCCACAACGTAGAGAAGTTATAGCTTTACTTCTAAGAAAAACTGCAAACTAAAGAAGATGGAAAGGGAGGTTAGGGAATGGGCTTCACACCTTTCTGGAATTACAGGGGAGCTGCCAACTAGTGCATTAAAACATCACCAGGTGATTGAGAGAATTAAGCCTGGAAGTACAGTGCTCTACACTGTAAACTAAACATAATGGCATGTCTGGATACCCGTTTGCCCCAACAATTACCTTGCAGTCAGATTTTGCATCACGCATCCTGTTATTCAGTAACAGTTTCTGTCGAGCTAAATGTCCTCTGAAAGCTGCTTGAAGCTTAACAACTGCCTGGTGTGGAAAGAAAGATGTTAACTCCTTTGAGAGATGGTAGCTATAAATCAAAACAAAAGTTCAGAAGGAGGAGGTACATGGGGAAAACAGCTTTCCCCTGGGCAATGGCAACTCTCTGATGTCTTGACATTTTCCTGTGTTTAGGGGGTACACTCATGACCCTGTTACTTCACAGCTACGCAAGTGTGAAGTAACTCTGTTAAGTACGTAGACACCTCTATGGTTTAACTGCAGTCTGGGAGGTGCTCAGGATTGATCTTATCAAACGCAGTTAAGTTCTAGCTGCCAACACCAGCCCTATATTTCACAAATATGCTGCCATTCCCATATTAGGCTCTGGCTTTCCAGCAGGCTCTGTGATGCTCTGGTAAAAGCGAAAATCAAGCTGAGTCTGGCAGACCACTGTGGTGATAAAGCTGAACAGTCTTTCTCAGAGATCTTACTGGATTCTCATTTATCAAAAAGTCCTAAGTTTTTCAAAGTCTTTATAATACTCAGATGCTTTTACTTAGCAAAGGCTTCAAAAATCCCTACTTTAAAGCTTTCTGAAGACTCACCGTACTGAAAATGAAAGCATCATTAGAATTACCTAATACAGAGAAAGCTTTCCTGTCTCTATCAATTTTTGTTCAACATTTGAGAAGTATTCATCTTGCACAAGGTACCAAGTACAGAATAGTTGAGAAATTTGAGGGGTAAAAAGCAGAATACTTCAGTATGCCAGAAAGCAGATCATTAGCCAGCCTGAAGAATGGCAGTTTAAAATAAACACACTTTTAAGAAGTTACTAGTTGTGCTTTGATAGAGATTCAGTCTGTCTTACTGTTTTGTTGGGTGCCATAAACACACTCACCTCATCCAGAGCGATTTCTTCTTTCTGAAATGAAAAACATCCTCATCAACATCTGTAATCGTGGCACTAGCTAATAAAGAGTTTCCAAATTTTTTCCCACAACTAAAACACAGAAATACTTGTGCCACCTCCCCATGAAAAACTCAAACACTCCTGCAGAGGAGCCTTCCAATCCCTAATGTTCTGTGTGTGTGTGCAGTGTTACATGTTACTGTAGATGCCAAAATAAGATTCAGAAAGAGATGGTCACACTGTTCTCTGGTAAGAGAAACTCACCTTGTTTTGATACAGCCTCCACTGTCTCTGGATGATTTTGGCTGCTTGTTGCTTCCTGTCATCATCTTTGTCTTCAGTTGTGCAGGGTTGTGAGGACTGAGAAGGAGAAGTTTTACATTAGCACGCTAAGGGCACAAGTTGGAATTCTATCAGGAATGCAGGTTACAAATGACTCAGAAAAATCAGCATCAGATTTCTTAAATGCTCATTCTGCCTGCAGGGCAGAACGAAGTGCAAGAAGAAACTCTTAGTTCTGGATACTGTTCATGTTCAAACTCATCAGCTAGATGACTGTTACAGTGAAAGATGTTCCCGTCCCCATTTTAGCTCTTAGAGCCTGGGAATGGAAAGGTTTTCATTTATACACACTCCTATTTTAATATGCATTGCTAAAGCAACAGGAGCTCCAACAGTGGAACCCACTGCTTTGTTATCAGAACTGTTTTATGTGTTATTGACAGATTGAGAACAAGTGTCAGGATAGCTACCTTTGCAATTCTTCTCCAGGAAAGACTAGTATTAACTATCTGGGGAGCTCTCGTGTCTCATCCTGGGCCCCTCAGTTTAGGAAGGACATTGAGGTGCTTGAGCGTGTCCAGAGAAGGGCAACGAGGCTGGTGAGGGGCCTTGAGCACAAGCCCTATGAGGAGAGGCTGAGGGAGCTGGGATTGTTTAGCCTTGAGAAGAGGAGGCTCAGGGGAGACCTTATTGCTGTCTACAACTACCTGAGGGGTGGTTGTGGCCAGGAGGAGGTTGCTCTCTTCTCTCAGGCAGCCAGCACCAGAACAAGAGGACACAGCCTCAAGCTGCGCCAGGGGAAATTTAGGCTTGAGGTGAGGAGAAAGTTCTTCACCGAGAGAGTCATTGGCCACTGGAATGGCCTGCCCAGGGAGGTGGTGGAGTCGCCAACTCTGGAGCTGTTCAAGGCACGATTGGACGTGGCACTTGGTGCCATGGTCTAGCCTTGAGCTCTGTGTTGACAGGTTGGACTTGATGATCTATGAGGTCTCTTCCAACCTTGATAATACTGTGATACTGTGATACTGTGATCCTGGAGCCAGCCTCTGCTCAGTGTCATCTAATGGTAGGACAAGGGGTGTGAACTGGAACAGAGGAGGTTCCACATCAATATAAGAAGGAACTTCTTTCCAGTGAGGCTGGCAGAGCCCTGGAAGGGGCTGCCCAGGGGGATTGAGGAGTCTCCTTCTCTGGAAACGTTTAAAAGCCACCTGGACATGTTCCTGTGTGACACTGTCTAGATGATCCTGCTGTGGTTGGGGGGATTGGACTGGATGATCTTTCGAGGTCCCTTCCAATCCCTAATGTTCTGTGACCCCATAACGATCTCTTAAAGCTTACTGATGAGTTGCCCATCACATGACATCTACAAGACTGAGAGCTTGTGTAAAATGGCATAACTTCACTCTTCTATCTTAAAGAAATTAATTAGAAGAAAAAGAAACCAAGAACAAAAGCAGATTTTGTACCAGTTATTTCTTCTGAGGTGCGGCTGCATATTCCACCTCTCACCATCTGATCCTTTTCATCCCTAATTATCCCATACTAATTGTCACGCCTCACTTGCCAAATAAAAGTTAACTGAAATTTTAAGAGACTAATTTAATTTGTTGCTGTAAAATTCTAAGTAGAGGAGCAAGAGATTTTATAGGCTCTGAAAAAAACATCTTGATTCTGTGAAAAGGATTTATTTATAACCTAAAACCGCTGAGTTACAGGCTTAAGTTTAGCAAATGGATCATGTTATATTAAAAATGACAACCTACTATTAAAATGAAAAATTGGTAGGAACTTCGTGATAATTACAAATAATGGGAACATTTCAATAAATGGATGGTTACTTGCCAAGAATATATATAGTCTGCAGAGGAAAAAAGAAGCTGTTTGTTGGCTGTTTTTAAAGACTTGAGTTACTTGGTATTCAAAACATCATCTAGCAGCCATCAGCTACAACACACAGAGAAGAATCTAAAAAATTGCACAGTTTATCAAAACCCAGCACTCTCTTAAGTGAGTTGACATTTTTATTCGTGTTTATTTTACTACCTATACTTTAGGGTCCATTTGTTTCTAACTACAATCAGAATAATAAAAATAATACTAATAGTTTCTAACTGGTATTAGTGGAATGATAAGAATACAACCACACTGCATGTGAAAGCACGTCGGTCGGGGCCCTTTCATCTCTGCTGGCCAGTTACAATATTTGGCAGAGGGACAGAAGACTGCAAAGATGTCAGGTGTGATCCTATTTCATCAAAAACACCCAACTGATTCCAGAACCCCATTTAAGACTGTCCACATGCACAGATGTATTTATTAGATAACAGAAAATCCAGAAAGAATGGATTACGAATACCTCAACTCTAGGAAAACTTGAACTTAAAAAGAATAAGGGTTTTGTTTATTGCATTGACACCTTCCCTAATTCTTTCCTCAGATGTGGTGTCCCATCAGCAGGGGAATGATAAAAACAAAACCAACTCAAATTCGCATTGTAATAGTGCTCTACATCCTGCAAACCTTCCCATGAAAACAGTACCCTGCTTCCATCCAAGCAGAAAGGCTAGTGAATATTTTCTGAATGGACAGCACATGTGCCCTACATACCTTATCAAGCTTTTCCACTCTATCTTCTGCTGTTGGTCTCTTCTCTTCCTCCAATTTTGACTCCAGTTGCTGCACTTTCTGTGTCAGGTTTTGGATTTCCTCACTATGGTTGGGAAAGCAAACGTATTCATAAGTTGAAACTTTCTGTTGTTCCTGCTTTGAAAATACTGAACCTGTTTATTAATATTTGATTGCTTGAGGGGTTTTAAAGGTCAGAGAGGGAAACCAGGATAACATGATACATATTCTTGCAGTAACACATGTATCATTAGTTTCATCAGCCCCTGAGTTGCGATAGCAAAACCTCTACATGAATCTTCAAGTCCCAAGGTTACAATCACAGAACATTAGGGATTGGAAGGGACCTTGAAAGATCATCTAGTCCAATCCCCCTGCCACAGCAGGATCCCCTAGACCAAGTCACACAGGAACATATACAGGATTTTTTAAAATGTCTCTAGAGAAGGAGACTCCACAACCCCCCTGGGCAGCCCCTTCCAGGGCTCTGTCACCCTCACCATGAAGAAGTTCCTTTTCATACTGATGTGGAACCTCCTCTGTTCCAGTTCCCACCCATTGCCCCTTGTGCCCTATCACTAGAGGACATTGAGCAGAGCCTGCCTCCATCCTCCTGACACCCACCCTTCACATACTTATCAACATTAACAAGGTCACCCCTCAGTCTCCTTTTTCCAAGCTCAAGAGACCCAGCTCCCTCAGCTTTTTCTCATATAAGGGAGACAGTGCATCTAGATCTATTTCATGTTTGTCAGCTCAAGGACATTCTTACAAAAGCAATAATGAAAACCTTTTCAAAGGTTACACAGAACACATTAAGTAAATGGAACAACATATTGACAGCTTGGAAACCTAGGCTAAGTGCTTTAGGAAAAAAAATGTCTCTGAGCCCAACACAGCCACTTTCTTTTTCCATTTACCATATTATTTTTTATTATAATTTAGTTCTTATTTCTACCATATTTCTTAGTCTTCCACTTCCTCTTAGACCAGTCTGTGGAACTCTTTCCTTAATGTCTTACTCCATTTTTCAAAAACACTTCTGCTTACATGAATTCCCAGCTTTCTGTAGTTCAGATGAACTCCTATGGATTCTGAACCACTTCAACAAGAGAGTATTGTACTTGAATGGGAAGCTTTTTTGTTCTGAAAGGATCTTCTAATACAAAATATGATACCTTGAGGTCTGCTCTTCTATACTCTTTTCTTCCATTTTATTCTGCCACTTCTGCAGCTCCAGTTCCACTTCAGCCTTAGCCTGCAGTAACTGCTTGATATCGAATCTACAAAGAATCACAGAACATTAGGGATTGGAAGGGACCTTGAAAGATCATCCAGTCCAATCCCCCTGACACAGCAGGATCACCTAGACCAAGTCACACAGGAACATATCCAAGCAGTTTTTAAACATATCCAGAGAAGGAGACTCCACAACCCCCCTGGGCAGCCCCTTCCAGGGCTCTGTCACCCTCACTGGGAAGAAGTTCCTTCTCAGATTGTTGTGGAACCTCCTCTGTTCCAGTTCACACCCATTGCCCCTTGTCCTATCATTAGATGACACAGAGAAGAGTCTGGGTCCATCCTTCTGACACCCACCCTTCACATACTTATCAACATTAATGAGGTCATTACTCAGTCTACTTTTTTCCAAGCTAAAGAGACCCAGCTCCCTCAGCCTTTCCTCATAAGGGAGGTGTTCCACTTTCTCCATCATTTTTGTGGCTCTGTGCTGGGCTCTCTCCAGCAGAGAGTGGAGGAAATGAAGCAATACTTCTAAATGAAATAAGTTTTCAGATTTGTAAACTAACTGTTTTCTCTTAAACAAAACACAAGCATACAATGCTCAGAAGCCAAAGGCCTCTTTGCATGCTCTCCCTGTGTGTTCTTGTTCAGAGAAGAGTTGAGAGTGTAACCAACAACCCGTAGCTGTACGCAAATGTCCACTGGAGGATTAACCTGCCTGCCCTTACACACTGATACACTGAGCAAGACCAAGCAACAAACTGCAAATCAAACTGCGGAGAAGTCACAGTGCATCATATGGCAGAAGGCAGATTTAAATGGAGATCAGGACAACATGTGTTGAAAAAACCAAGACTAATTTTTACTGCAAAATACTTGCTAAAAGTGAAGCATAAAGCGACACATAACCTTTCAAAGGCTTTTCAGTGTGGTTGGCAAAAAAAGCCTTGAAAAGATGTGCTAGAAATAAGCAGAAATTCTTATTTTACATCCTCTCCCTGACTCTGTGCTGCAGTGCTATTTTACAGCCCTGGGAGGATTAGAATAAGCTTTTGAAATAAAAGCTAAAGGAACCCTCAGAATTCATTTTCTTGCTGAAAATGTGAAGAACTGATTACATGGATTCACAAGGTGATAGGTAATAATTAAATAATTCACACTGACAAAAGAACATCTCAGACAAGTGTCACACTTACTCTTTACTAAGCAGCAGACTTTGAAGTGCCTTTCTATCACGCTTCAACTTCTTCACGAGCCCTTGGAGGCGACGACATTCCTCCACATGGTCTGTCTGTTGAGGGGCTGGATGATCCAGGTCTACAGAAGGCGAAGATGACACAGCAAGTGACTGTGATGACTCGCTGTCTGCAGATGACACCCTGGCATTATCCATGGCACACACTTTCTAAGCAGGACAGATGTACACAAATAACACAAAAGAAAAAAAGAAGCAGAAAATTCAGCATAAAATGATTTAGTCCATGAGAAAAGATCAAATGGAAGTTAATTCTAAAATGTGCATCTCTATGTAACAAGTATGAGAAAACTGAAAAGGAAGGGGACATGCTACAGGCATCAGTCTGTGTGTGTGAGACAGAAAGCACAAGGCTAATGCACTGAAGTACTAAATGCCACGAGCACCACCAGGGCTTTTGTGTTTTCTGCTTGAAGACAGGTAAGAAATACATGTGGCTATGATCACTTACTTTTTCTAGTTCTGAAATCCGTCTCACCAGCCTCTGTCTGCTCCACTCACTATAATCTAGATACAACAACAAAGCTTTAAACATCAAACTGTATCAGTGACTCAACAGTTCCTGCTTTTTGAAACTTCTGTCTGTCTAGATGAGACCACCTCTACACTCCTCTGAACCCCAATGTTAAACATGCAGCAAATAAAAAATGAGAGCGGTCTTAAAATCTGAGTTCTACACCAATTTTATCAGAAGTCAATGTAAATCATACACAAGCTACTCTAGAAGGCTCAGTGATAATAAAGGATACTGAGATCTGACTGCACTGGGATATTCACAAGTCAGGGAGAGATTCCTTAAAGATTCCTCTTGTTCCAACCTTTGTACTTCATGAACCTTCACTTTGTAGTAACTCCCTTATTTCTACCACTGTAGGGTCCTGCTCTCAAATGCATTATCTCAGATGGACCTAAACCTCTTGCCCCATGTTCATCAACCTTCCAGCACGTACTTTTTGTTTTATTGGTAGGAGGAGAGCTGCTCAGCACATGATCTAGGTCTTCTTTCAGCCTCCGATTCTCATCCTGCAATTCCTCGATGTTCCTGGACAACCTCAGGACAGCAGCATTCAGTGTCTTCAGGCGTTTCTGCGTATCTCTGCCCTCTGCACTTGGAAACAGGGTCAAAACCATCAAGTTAACTTAAAAGCCAAAAATGGAGAAGCAGCATTAAAAAGAATGGAAAAGCTTCACTGTTCAAGTCATCTGGCTACGTTAACTGTCTCAGCTCACTCCCCAGTAGTGTATGTCAACATTGTTCACTTGAGGAGCTATATATTCCTGAGGAACAAACATGGACAGATCATCTTGGTCAACATTTCCACAATCACTTTAATTGGTGGCCAAGGGAAAAAAGATATTTTCAAACTTTGGAAGTTCATTTATTACTTTCACTTCCTCACTCAACACAAACAAAGGTGCTTGTATGGGATTTGCTGATTTGATTTTTTATTTGTTTTGTTAACTAACCTTATAAAGCTTCACCAGCACTTTGCAGAGCAGTGATTTAAAAACACTTATCCTCAGCCAATTGGGAGACTCCTCCAAAAAAACCTGTTCAGCACAGAAAGTTAACCTGCGTGCTCTGAATTGCTTTCCTTCACTTAGCAGATTGAGATTGGGAGAGAGGGGGCTACGCATAGATGGAACAGCTCTCCAACAAACACAACACACAAGTATATTTGCAGACAACTGAACGTTGCTGTAATGTGAAACAAAGTAGTCCTGTGAAAGTAAACCCCAGAGAAATTCCTTTCTTCAATTAAGATGCATTCCAATTAATGAGAGATTTGAAACCAATTTGAAGAATAAAGCTAGCACTGATGTGATGGGAATAAAAGGTATCAGGAAAGGGAAAACCTGCTGTGTGTTTGAACTGTTTGAAACCTATTATGGTGATTCTGCACTTTAAATTTTTCTAATAAGAGGGGAAAACACTATCAGCTCACAGATGTGAAAAGCTGTAAAGTCTGTTCACAAACAAGATTTCTATTGAGTCGAAACATTTGTTCTTTACTGCTATAAGAAGATTCTTAAAGTCTTACTTCTGGAAACAAAGGTCTGCAGTAACTGACGGATCTAGTTTTGGTCAAATGCCACTGCCAGTGACAATCACAGAACTGACTGTGAAGGAATCTCACATCCAATCCACTGAAATAATTACAGGTTAAGGGGGAGACAGTCAACAATTAGTGTAGCAGAGCAAAACGCTGCATCTGATCTATCTTTTGGAAGTTAAAAAGGAAATTAAGCCATTACACTGAATAAATGAGGGTGTCCAGATGTCACAAATTACTATCCACACCAGGAGGGTTAAAAACACAGGTGGAAAACAAAACACTCTACACCACCAAACTAGGAAATCACAAAACTGATAGAAATCAAAACTGTGCCACTGAGTGCCATTATTTTAGGTTACTCAAAACCCAAAAGAAGGAATTGCAGACCATTTTGAGGACTTGAAATGTTGCCTAGTTTCCAGCTACAATTGGATACTGCAGCTTCACATATAAATAATCATATTTCAGCATTAACACTGGAAAAGTGGAGCTAAGTGCCAGTCACTTCAGCCAGAAATAATGCAGACAAGCACTGTGAAAGAAACACTCTCCTACAACTCTTCCTATCTGCCAGAGCCCTGACCTCCAGCATCATTAATTATTTGAGTGCTCAGCCTCTCAAAACGAGACTGACAGTCACATAATGGAGAGCGACTGCCCTGGCCACTGCTTTTTGAATCTATGAATAAATGAGCACAAGGAAGAGACCTGATGACTCACTTTCACCTGTAAATAAATCAGGTCTGATGGCTGACAGCCTCAAGAGGCTGGAGACTAGTCACTGCATGCCTGAGCCAAACTTGAGACTTCTGGGTTTTTTTAAAAGCGACAAAACAAATTGCAGTTTTCAATCCACATGACACAGTGAATTAAGGGAATGCAAGCAGCATACATAATGACCCACGCAGAGTTCTCACATACTTATCAATATAAATAATTACACCCCAAATTAAGGCCATTGCCTGTATAACACACTAAGTGGTGTGCTAACAAATTTTCATGTCCCACAAGACTCCATTAAGCTCTTCTCAGCTCAAACTTGCTTTTGTTTTTTCACTGGAGCTTTGTGTTTTGCCTTTGTGCTTTATTTCCTCTATGACCATTTAACTATCACCACCATGTAAACACCCACACACTAGTAACCAGTACTAGCAGAAACTTCTCATCTTACTGAAGCCACTCATAGATATTACACAAATCTCTGCTGACCTCTGTATCTGTCTCTCTGCACCAAATGAGAATGATGTTTACTCCAAACACCTTCTCTGCAGTGCACAGCCTTGAGCAAGACACAGACTGACTCAAGAGTAAAATGCCGAACATCTAGTGAGTTTGCTTCAATCCCCAGTGATGTCAGAGTTTGTGACATTATGGGGGAAGATGGATTTTATTTAACAGAAATAAATATTCAGAGGTTTGACGCACTTTTTAAATAGCTCTTTCCACATCCACAAAGTGATCTATCTACGAGAAACAAAACGTGACTATGACAAATGCCAAGGCTGTGAAGTCAGGCAATTCAGTACCAAGAAGCAATCTAAATGACTAAACAAACTGTTCCCATGTAGTTGTTTTCCATCAGTTAAAGCAGAGTATGAGTGATACATCAAACACACATACGCAAACATTTGCCTCAAAAGAATTAAACATACTTCTTCCTCATTGTCTCAGATTTTGCCAGGAGGAGTTGGAGACGATGAACCTGTGAAATATGAAATATAGATTCCATTAGAGAGCTCACTGTGGAAGCTAGCATTGCTAATGCAACACATTTGTCCATTAGGTGAAAATCAGAACAAGCCTCTTTGGGTAGTGGCAGAGGCAATGATGCCATCACTGAAGATCAAGCTACCATTATATTGGTTTTGCTCTAGACACTACACTCGTAACTGTATATTGGTTTCTTTATTTCTGTTTTTCTGGTTAACATGCTCAACTTACTGAGGAAAAAAGGTTTTTCAGTATGGATAGTTGAAGTTATGACAGTATCTATCAAAGTCATATCTAAACAGCAGGTGCAGCTAAGCTGTAAGAAACCTATCTGTAACAGTCCATAGAATCATAGAAAGTGCTGGTTGGAAGGGACCTCCAAAAGTCAGCTAGTCCAACCCCTCTACAACCAGCAGGGCCATACTAGAACAGATTGCTCAGAGCCCCATCCAGACTGACCTTGAATGTCCCCAGGGGTGGGGCCTCCACCACCTCTCCAAGCAACTTATTCCAAGGATCCACCACCCTCAGATTAAAGTAGTTTTCCCTAATCTTCAGCCTAAATCTACCCTTTTCTCGCTTAAAACCACGTCCCTTTGTCCTATCATTTGACATCCTTGTGAACAGTCTTCCCCAGCCTTCTTATATGCCACTTAGATACTGCAAGGTCACTGTAAGGCCCTCCTAGAGTCTTCTCGTCTTCAGGCTGAACAACCCCAACTCTCTAAGCCTATCTTCATGTGCTCCAACCCTGTGATCATTTGTGTGGCCCTCCTCTGGAATCAGTTAGGTTGGAAAAGACCTTCAAGATCACCAAGTTCAACCACTAACCCATTTATGTGTCAGCTCAACTCCTCCATGCACACTGAATGCCCTCTCAGACATACCTCTTCATAGTAAGTTTCCATAGCCATCCTCATTTCTTCCAAATTAGTGGTCTTCATGTCTGCCTGGAATTTGCTGAAAATAGAGTAGTACAAAAAAAATAATCCAGTCAGACAAGCTAAGACACTGCAGTACCTGGTGGTTTACAATTTCTGGATGGTTTGTAATTGCTAACATGTTTTCAGAGTTCATTAAAACATCTTAAACAGAAGACTAGAGGTGAAAATTCCAAATTCCTTCTCTCCTCCAATACAATCTTCTATCCCCTCCAAAGTCATACTTAATAGTGCTGTCTTTCTCCTTGCACTGCTGCTCCAGCTTGAGAATCTTTTGCTTCAATCCACTAACCACCTACAGAAAGAAGAAAGAGCTCATGAGTCCTAGAGGAATCTCATCACACAAATTCTACTTTGACATAACCTTGCCCTGTCTTCAAAGACTGTACCTCACCAGATTTTCCTAGATAATTCACTACCTAGTAAATCATACAAGTCTGCTACCCTGTGACAAAGAGAACACTAATGAAATCAGACCCCAACCTATATCTGTGGTAACATAACCAGTTAACAATAGATATAGTTAACCATTAAATAGAAAAAGCTCTGCCCATTGCACTGCTAAATCTAGAACAGCTAATAATAGGAGAATGCTCCCTCGATCACAGAATCACAGAACGTTAGGGATTGGAAGGGACCTCAAAAGATCATCCAATCCAATCACCCCTAGCAGGATCACCTAGATCAAGTTGTACAGGAACATGTCCAAGTGGATTTTAAACATCTCCAGAGAAGGAGACTCCACAACCCCCCTGGGCAGCCTGTTCCAGGGCTCTGTCACCTTCAAGTCATTTCACTGTCCAGTGTTCTGAAGTCCCTAGATGTGGATCTGCACCCAGAAAGCGACACCCACAAGGGAGTCAGTGAAATACAGGTATACTATGCCACTACATATTTCACAGTCTCTTGGATCTGATAGCACCACTCATTTTTGGCTTCCTGGTTCAGGGCTCAGGCTCACGTGCATCGGTGATCACACAAGAGGTTAATTCCCTTCAATTCTCAGGCAAAACACTCAGCATGAGCCTCCAAGGAGACAGTCTAATTTTACCTTCAGAAATTAAAATACCTTTGCTAAATGAACTTATCTGCACAGCATGACACAATCTTGCTTTGAATAAGGACTGGTGATACATGATACAGAAATCCCTTCAGACAAGCCAGCCACCTCTTATATCCAAACTCATAATTTCTAGAAGCCAACACTACAGACTCTTGAAATCTAGAGAGACAAGAAGAGGATCCCACAGCTCAGCACCCTATTGACCCATTTATATCTCTTCAATAGTCACCCTGGAAGGATCCAACAGCTGCTCAATCTGTTTATCCTTTCTAGTGTTCTCTTCCTCTAATCGACGCAGCCTAGTTTTTATCCGATCACCCTCGTTTCTCTGAGCTTGTATTGTCTAAAAGAGGAGAGAAAAAAACACATTTCATAAGTAGAAACACAGAGTTTTCACTTGGAAACACATTTTGATATCAGAGATAATAATCCACTTGCAACGGGCAGAATGAAGCAAAATTAAAAAGAGAAACCACCACACTGGACTAGGACTGACAGATAAGGGAGGTGACAGGGCCAGGATAACAGGAAGAGGTTTAACAAAGGCAAATTTACCAAATGACCTACAGGAAACAAGATATTTGTCTACAGGTACCACTAGCCTTCAGCATGCCCAGTCCTCATCTTTCATTCCCTACAATAAACTGATAAATTGTTAAAATGTGATGGGTAACAGCCAGGAGAGGAAAAAATACAGAGCTGGAAGGTCAAAGAAACCAAATGCAATCAACTTTTTCAGTGTCCAGCTAGGGCCTTTGGCTGGGGTTCCAGACTGGGTAAACTTCAAGGCTTCCACATCCAGTACTCAGAAGTATCTATCATACCACAAGAACAATGAAATTGCCTTAAACAGACACAAGTTTAGTTCAGCCTTACATTACAAATCAAAAAAAGTTGGTGGATGTCCCAGTTGTAGAAACCAAAGTATTCTGAACCAACAAGGCCTGGACATCTACGGGTGAACAGAGCGACACTACAGTTTTCTGTGTAAGTATCAGAGAGATGGTACCTTTTTCAATTCTATAATTTCATCGTACATATCTTCTTTTTCTTTGTAGTCAGGAGTTCCAGGAATGTAGCCTACAGAAAAAGGTATTTAAAATAAGCAGATCTGAAAGTGGTATTTTTAACTAAGCACAAACCTTACACAGTTAAAGGAAAAAAAAAATCTAGAACAGCACTGAACTGAAAAGTAGGTTTTGGGAGGGTTTTTTTTAGAAGAAAAATCAGCAAGGAAATTAATTTTAGATACGGAGGTGAAATGGAAATGTTACTGCATGAATCTTCTGCCAGGTTCTACAGGAAACAAATCCTAATTACTTCTCTCTGGTGTTAGACTACAATGTCGATCTCAAGATAACACTTCAGAGAAGACTCTAGTCTATATCTGTGAAGACATTCATACTCTCCTACAAAGACAAACTGAGGAAATTTGGTCTGGAGAAAGTTCTCAGGGTGACCTTACAGCAATGTTCCAGTATCTGAAGGGGGCCTAGAGGAAAGCTGGAGTGGGAGTTTTTGCAAATGACTGTAGTTATAGGACAAGGACAAATGGCTTCAAACTAAAAGGGGAGAGATTTAGATTGGATCTCAGGAAGAACTTCCTCCCTGTGAGGGTGCTGAGGCACTGGAAAGACTGCCCAGAAAAGCTGTTAATGATAGGACAAGGAGCGACGGGTGTAATCTGGAACACAGGAGATTCCACACAAATATGAGAAGGAACTTCTTCCCAGTGAGGGTGACAGAGAACTGGAACAGACTGCCCAGGGGGGTTGTGCAGTCTCTTCCTCTGGAGACATTTAAAAGCTGCCTGGATATGTTTCTGTGCGACCTGATCTAGGTGATCCTGCTGTGGCAGGGGGATTGGACTAGATGATCTTTCAAAGTCCCTTCCAATCCCTAATGTTCTGTGATTCTGTGGATTCCCCTCTCTGGAAGTGTTCAAAGCCAGCCTGGATGGAGCTCAGGGCTCTGGTTAGAGGTGTCCCTCCCCATGGCAGGAGGTTGGAAGCAGATGATCTTTAAGGTTCCATCCAACCTAAACTGTTCTGTGATTCTATGATTCTCATTCCAACAAATTACTTCAGGCCGAATACAGTTTTGGTTTATATCTGACACATAAAAGCATAGAGTTTTAAAGTTGCCAGATATTGTGTGCTACCAGTAAGCATAAAGGTGAACTTTTAAAAGGAAGTGGGATTATTTAAGTTTACAATTCTCCTTTAAGGAAGGCGGGATAAAAGTTTTAAACTTTTCTCTTATAAAACTCAACTGATTTTAATATCACAACCACATGATTTTAATATCACAAGCACATGCTAAAATGCTTTCTAGAGAAGAAGTAAAAAGAGTCAATTATATAGCATTTCAGGCAAGCAGATGGTTTCCATCAATGGTTCCTAAACCATGTTTTGCAAAGTCACAATAAATTGTCTACAGCTGGCCCATTGAACCATATTATATTTGCAACGTTTTCAGCTGCAAATGCATGGCAATTCGCTAAAAGTTCTGAAAACTAATAGCGATTCATGGCTCGAAAAAAGTTTGGAACCCCATCTTATCCAATTTGGAATCTCCAAAAGCATCCCATGGATCATACTTTGACACATATTTTAATAGAGGCTAAACTGAAATGGCTCTTGCTTTGCTAAAGCTAAAACCTTAAGCAATGTGTGTTTTTATACAGAAAAATAAAAATCATTAACTTCTATCTACCACAACATCAGAGAGTTTACCATTACTAGAAGAACGAGAATGTTTTGGCTTCTTCATTCCCAGAGCTTCCTTCAAATACTCTGGAGTGCTAGTAGAAACGTTAGTTCGCGCAAGCCCCAAGTCAACACATGATTTCAGAGGACGGCTCATCCCTACCAGCAAAAATGAAACAAAAAAAGCAAAAATCAGGGATGATTCTGTGGTCCCTTCCAACCCTGACTGTGATTCTATAACTTCTTCTCAGTGAGCGTGACGGGGCACTGGAGGGGGCTGCCCAGGGGGTTTGTGGAATCTCCTTCTCTGGAGACATTTAAAACCTGCCTGGACTTGGTCTAGGTGATCCTGCTGTGGCGGGGGGTTGGACTAGATGATCTTTTGATGTCGCTTCCAATTCCTAATGTTCTGTGATTCTGTGATTTATTCTAAGCAAAGCCATTAGTTATTCCCTCAATAAATTCCAATGCTCAACATGAGATAACTCCAACCACCCAAATAAATAAGAATGAAATGGCTTCCCACGTAGCCTATAATAAAATACAAATCTTGACTGCAAAGAGTTTATATGTTAAGCTGTCCACGATGCTGAATTTTATCCAGATATGCACGTAAAGCCTCTGTACTATTACCTTGTTTCAGTGATCCCAGCCACATTTGCCTTGGGTTTCTGTAAGCTGCACCCTCAAGACACGCAGTGCCTGTTCCCTGTAGAGATCGCCAAACTGCAGCCTTTTTAGGATACAGTTGTGTGCTAGAGCTGTATGGAGACTCTGTAACGTAAGAAATACTTCAGTGTGGCCTTAAAAAACTTAAGATCACAAAATTATTCTGTCCTGTGTGTTTCCTAGTTCCTGGAGGCAGCCCTATTACTTATTCAAAAAAACTGATTAAAAGTGATTTTGAAAAATCTAATTTGAAAAAATGAAGAGGTTTAGAAAGAAATACACTGACAGCAGCATAGTCAGTGTATGTAGAAAGAGTCACATGGACAGTTGGGACAGGCCTCTCTGAGATACCTGCGTGTCTAAATTCATACATCACATTGACCTTTCGATGAATGAATACTCAAGTGTCCCACCCATGAGAAAAACACACGTGGCTAACAGGCAGAAGTAACTACACAGCTACAAATCCACCAGAGATTTTCTTGCAGTAGTCACAGAAGAGAATTAGTCTGATGCAACTGCTAGAAGCCTCACACTTTACTACCTCAAGAACTGTGGTCAGGTTCAAATCCTGACACTCATTCTTGAGTTTTGGTGTGCATTATCTGGGCTTCAAATGACCACAAGAACTACCTATAATGTCACATACATCACATCTGAAAATCAACAGTTATTTTAAAAATCCCTTTAAAAAGGGATTTCAGCCAAAGGAAGAAGATAGATCTAAATCTTCCATAAGAACACGCCTCCTTCTCAATGTAAAGCAAAATGTAACAACAAGTAACAACAATGTAACAACAAATGTAACAACAAATTTGTTACTTGTAACCACAAGTAACAAGTAACAACAATCAGCAACACTCTGAGATACCATCTTCTTTGAAACATTGACTGGAAGCATGAAACGGAAGGTAGATGGAAAAGTAAAGTAGGAAACATAACCCTGAGAAAAAAGGACAAAATCCAACATTACAACTAGAGATTTTTTTTGTGCAGGAGAATCCAGAATTATAACTGTCCCATAATCTTCCATATTTAGCCTATACAAGTCTAATGGTGCAGGTTAGAGAACAAATCTCAGATAGGTGTGCTCTGTGCACACCAGTGAGTAATTCTAAACAGAAGACTGAGATGTTTTTTCAAGTAAATGATCCAGCTCCCATCTCCTACAATCTGTCTTGTGCTGTAATAACAAAAGCAGAAGAAAAAAATTTCAGAACACTTACTTGGTGACTTTGGAGGCTTGTGAAAAACTTTCTTCTCTAATTTCTGGAAGAGAAAAAGAAATTTTTATGTATTGAAAATACTCCACTCTGAAGGGTTCAGTGTATGACATCAGCACTGGTTTCAATCTCCATTTTGCACAAAGGTCATTTGTTCTGACAACACACAATGTTCTGTGTAGTAAAGAAAAATAGTACCAGTAAGTATATGCGGATTTGGCTACAGCAATGGTCACCAGAATTAAGGTGGTGGCTACTGAAGTTTTAAGCTACAGATAAAATGCAGTCCTATCATACCCAGAATGTTTAGATATTCCTCATGACTATTAAATATGAGTATCAGCACATTCAAGACAATCACAGAGTAGAGGCTGATCTTTAGAACCATTTAGCTAAAGGAAAGGTTTATTCAATTCCACTAAACTCTGTAAAAGGATTACTTAGGTCTGTAACTTGATAAAACAGTAAAATGAAGCCAAACATCATTTGCAACCCTAGTGCTGAGAATTTAGAAGCCAGAGTTACATCTGGAATTAGAGAAGGGTTTTGAATCAGACCACAATGCAATAACATTGCCAGCTCCCCTCTCTGTAGGATGTCTTATCAATTTGGAGGCATCATAGCGAATCACAGAACATTAGGGACTGGAAGGAACCTCAAAAGATTATCTAGTCCAAATTCCCTGCCAAAGCACGATCATCTAGATCAGGTTGCACAGGAACAAATCCAGGTGGGTTTTAAACATCTCCAGAGAAGGAGATTCTACAATGCACCAGGCAGCCTGTTCTAGTACTCTGTCAGCCTCCCTGGGAAGACATCCCTTCTCATATGGATGTGGAACCTCCTGTGTTCCAGATAACATCCACTGCCCTGTGTGTGCAAAAGCACACTGAGAGGCCTTAAAGGAAACTGTCTACCTCACACCACTAATAAAACTCACCATTTCTGTATCTGATGCACAAGTTATCACAGACAAGCTGTCCTCTCCCTGGAAAACAGACACATTAACTAAGACACAAAGACACTAAATAACACACCCAAAAAACCTTATCTTATTCTTTTATTATCTCAATAAAGTTTTGAGTGCAGTAAATTCAAATGGCAAACATCACTGCTGCAAAAATCAGCATCACTTGCTCTAACAAGTGTTCAGTGTGATACAGTACAGGTCACTTCAGACTCAAGCCTCAGCAACTCATGCACTTGAGTGCACAGCATTGCAATAGACGAATCTTCAGGTGTCCTCTTCCAAGGTGCTGGCTCTGCATGAGTTTCTCCACCACCAAGATTTACAGAGCAACTCATCCACCCATCTCCTTCCTCACTCACTTGTTCTTACCCATGCCATGAGAACATTCAGTAAACCTAGCTGAAGAAGCCATCAGGCTCAGGAAAAACCCCCAAATGAGGAATGAAAAAAGTGGTTAATTTTTCCTCAGATTGAGCTGACAAGTTTCCATGGTTCTCAAAAGCACAGCCACAGCAGAAGGGAAATTTCCATTTTGCTTTCAAATAATTTGAATGTACGCTGCCCTTGCAAGTAAGAACATTTTCACTCACTGCTGACTCTGGTGCTCACAGCTGCAACACCATTCTTTGGGCAGATGCTCGTCTCTCTGTGTAAGAGGGAGGGGTTTGAAGTATTTGTGAGAACACTGGCTGGCAGAAGAGGAGCTGGGACTAACAGAGCAGGTAAACAGCTTTTTGTGCAGGCTGAGAGCAAGTGACATGTCACACACCATGCCAAAGAGCTTTTAATTTCCCGAAGTGACGTTCCTTGCAGCACACTGATTATTTTGGTTATTTCAAGGGCTTTCTATCACCTTGGGAGATCTCTGCACTTAACTGCACCTATCACATTAGCAATCAGAGAAGGTGGCTGGCGCCCAGCTTTGACAGGAGATGATGAACAACTAAATGTTCAGCAGGACATAAACGTGCAGTAACGAAACACCACAGTCCCTGGAAACCTTCATGGCCCCTTTGCTCTTGCAAAACAGGCCCAGGAAAAGCTGCCTTCGACAGACAGCAAGAGAACATGGAGGCTCCCAGGATAGGGCCTCAGCCCCTTCGTCTGGCTGCCGAAGGGACGGGAAGTGAGCACTGATACCCCCTTGCTCCCGCCGAAGGGATCTGGGCAAAACCAGACCCCAGCGGGATAGAGAAGGACGAAGCTGCTCTCCCCTCCCTGCTCTCAGCCACGGACCCACCGGCCCTGCGAGCCCGAGGGTCTCCACGCTCTGTTCCGCCGTGAGCTTCTCCCAGGCTTCCTCCTCCTCCTCCCCACCGCCCAGTCCTTACCAGCTCCCCCTCCACCTCTCCAGGCCCGCGGGCCATAGCGGGAGAATGTCGAGAAGGTCTCAAGGGGCGGCGGGGGCCGGGGGCGGCCTGTGCTGAGGGCTCCGGGCTGGGCTCCCCCGCCCATCAGCACTTCCGGGTTGTGGGAACCATGGCAACGGGCCGCAAGCCGAGGGGGCAGGCCCTGCGAAAAGGGGCGGGCCTTGCGGGGAGAGGGCGGGTCTTGCGGGTTTCTCCACAGAGCGGCAGCGCCACCCAGCGGCAGAAAAACAGACGAACGGCTGCACAGACCCCGATAGCGCCGGCTGATTCCGCCCGAGGACAACCCCGAGCGGAGCGCGACTCCAGGAGCAGCGCAGGACCCCCCCACCCCAGCACAACCAGCCCCGCTCCGCACACAGCACCGCCCCGCACACAGCACCGCCCCCGGAGCGCCCCGGAACCCCGCCCCTTGACCTCCCCCAAACCTGTGACCGCGCCCTCACGTTTGCGACACCCGCTTTGCGGCCGGGGCCGGTAACGCCGGTGGGGCGCGTAGGCGCCGCTGGACAGCGGCCATGTTTCAGTGGAAATCGTTCTACCTCGAACGGGCCCGCCGGCGCAACGCCATGACCCGCGAGTGCGCCGTCCTGCTGCCGCGCGTCTGCGCCGCCCTGTCCGCGCCGCGGCCGCCCCACCTGGACGACACTTGCCTGGAGAAGCTGCTCGACTGGTTCGAGCTCATGACCAAGTTCGGTGAGCGGCCGCCTGCAGACGCCCCCCCCACACACTCCCCTCCCATCCCCTCCCCTGGCTTTCCAAGCGGGGTAGGCCCGCAGGCCCTGGACAGCCGAAAACGTGGTTCAGGCCTGGACCTGGATTTGGGCTTCAGATGAACAGTGGGATAATGGAATGTTTGTGCTGGAAGAGATCTCAGAGATCATCTAATTCCTTGGGCAGTGACACCTCTCAACAGATCAGGTTGCCCAGATCCCCATCCAACCTGGCCTTGGACACTTCCAGGGATGGAGAAGCCACAACCTCCCCGGGCACCCTGTTCCAGTGCCTCAGCACCCTCACAGTGATTATTTTCTTCCCAAGATCTAACCTAAGTCTTTTGCTTTTACCTTGAAACCATCCCCCTTGTCCTATCACCAGAGTCCCTTGTAAAAAGTCCTTCAGCTTTCCTGTAGCCTGCTTCAGGTACTGAAATGCTGCCATACGGTTGCCTCTGAGCCTTCTCCAGACTGAACAGAGGCAATTTCCTCAGTCTGTCTTCATAGGAGAGGTGCTCCAGCCCTCTGATCTTCCTTGTGGTTTCAATGATCCCTTTCCAGCCATGATGATTCTGTGTGATTCTGTCTCCTTTGAACCTGCTCCAGTAATTCCACATTCTTATACTGGCAACCACAGTACTGACCCTGAGAGCTGTGAGGGGTCACACTCGGTCAGGCAAACTCTGTAGAGTTATGAGAGATCCTGGCAGTGACTTGTTTTCTGGCCTCTTCTCTGACAACCCTATGTCGTTAGATCCAAGTGCGGAGCTGCTGGAGAACAACCCCTGTCTGACGGAGTTCATCACCTCTGTGCTGGCACTGCCAGAGCCCAGTCCAAGCATCCTCTCTTTTACTCTGCGCTTAGCTGGGATACTTGCTTCTTCTGAAAACCGCTTCCAACACTTGCAGGTGAGTCAGCTCCCCAGGTCCTTGCTGCCGTGTGTCTGCTTCCTCCAGCTGTTTGGAGGACACCTGAAAATGTCCATGTTGTGCTTAAAGAATTGTCAACGTGTATCAAACAACTCAGCAGTATAATAATGGCAGCCTACAATCGTAGTGTTCTTCAGTTCTTATGTAGAGCTGCTACCATCCTGCAGTCCTGTAACAGCAGTACCAAGAACACTGATGTGTGGTTCTCATTTTAAATTGAGAACAGCGTATGGGGTAAAACGTGTCTCATAGCAGTCACTGCAAAACAGTGCATCCCTGGGCACATCTTGTAGATGTAAACGACACTGGCAGATCTGATTCCCTGCAAAAGTGGAGGACCTTTATAAATCCTCGAAACCTCCCATCGGGGAGGAGATGCACACAGCTGCATAAAGCAGTCTAATGGAACTGGTATGTACAGAAGTTGTCCCTAGCATGTTAAAACCAAGTAGTTTTGCTTTTGAACACCTCTGTTGCTTAGTTCATGAAAGAGATATTTGTTGGGTTTAAGCACGAGATCCTGAGAACTCTATTTTAGTGATGACTTCTAGTAAGAAAGTGTTTCAGTTGATACTCTGTGTGATGGAGCAGCCTCTCTGCTCCCCTCAAGCCCCTTGGCTTACTGTTTACTCTGTTCTTTGGCTACAGCAGGAGGAGCTGCTGGCCAGGCTCCTAGGCAGCGACGGGCCTCTGAGCAGCGAGCTGTGGAAGGATGCGACTGTGCGGAATGGCTGGGTGAAGGGTGTGCACAACATGATGCATCATCAGTCTGCCCTTCAGTTACTCTGCTGTGGTGGTGAGTGCTTCAAGGAGCGGCAAATCCCCAGCACCTCTGTGTGTTTTCTATTCTCAGTTGTCCAATGATGGAGACGAGAGTTTTCACTGATTTAAGATAAAAAGAAGTCATTTGTCAAAAACACAGAAATCAGTTAAAGATGCTGGGGGCTTTGTTGAGTTACTTACGCTTTTATTTTTTTCCTTTGGTGCCCTTTTTAGAGGGGAAAGAGGAATATCTCAAGAAATGCGTGATCAGGATAGCTTATTACGGAGTCACAGAATGGTAGAGGTGCAAGGGACCTCTGAAGGTCATCTAGTCCAACCCTTCTGCTAGAACAGAACAGCTCTCCCTATTCTTATTTGTAACTCTTACTGACAGGTCTGTTTCAGTACAATTTTGGTGCAGAAGGACTAGCCTGGGGCTCCTTCATCTCTGAACACTCCCACACATTTGCATTCCCCAGTTATTACGCAGATACGTAAATTTGACTGTTAACACCAACTGTAGATCCCATGCACAGAGGGGCCTAAAAGAGTGGGTTGATACTAACCCAGTGTTGTCCTTACAATGGAAAAGCAGGATTGTTACTGCAGTTCAGCTCTGGTTGAGATGAACAGCAGCCACCATCACCGTTTAAAGATATGTGGTGCTTGAATTCGAATATCATGGTCGGAGTGTCACAGGGCTCCACCTCACAACAGGCAGCCTGTTGCATTTTCCTCTGGTGACTTGTTTTGTTTCCACACAGGAGGCATAGATGTTATCTTCACTCTGCAAGGGGATCCCAGCCTGTTTGTGGCTTCAGCTGCCAGTCAGCTTCTGGTGGACATACTCATCCTCGCTGTAGGGACTGAACCAGTCACAAAGGACTGTGGCTGGCCCGAGTGTGCCCAAGTGATTATAAAGCACATAGAAGATTCCCTGCAGTCCGGCTCTACCTCTCGCATCGAGCAGTCATTAAAACTGTTGGCTAGTTTGTTTCATAGCTGTGATGAAGAATGGACTGGAGTGCTTTGGTTAGGCATAGCCAAGCAAATAGAATCCTTCCTGACGACGGTGGAGTCTGCTCAAGCACAGCGCTTGCTCGCAAAACTTTTGCTCAGCATGGCAAGGTAAAGAGCTTCTGTTACTTGGATCGAGTGATGAGATTTGTGTTCTACTGTGCAGTAAGACACATTTCTTAACCTTCTTTCTCCCCAGGTCCCCTGTGTTTTGTGACAGTGACAGAGATTTTTGGGCATTAGTGACTTCTGCTCTGGAACGCTTAACCCCACTACAAGCGGGTCCTTTGGCAGTGGGACTTCTGAAGTTCTGCAAGTGGTAGGAGTTACTGCAATGACAGTTTTGCACTCTGCAGCTGTTTCTGTACTGATAGCACTGGAGTCTTTCCAAGAGATGTTTTTCTTTCCTTGCTGCATTTTTCACTACCTTCTTAATATGTAAGACTGGTTGGCAGAGACTGTGTCAGTAGCTAACAAGCTGCAGACACTGATAGTAAGAATAATATAGCTTAAAAGATAAATACAAAAGGAGCCAGTCTCATGTGTATGTGTATACATTTGCATCTTGCCTAGAGCCAGCCCATTTCAGGAAGAAATAGCAAACTCCTTTAACTTTATACAGCCAAGGGTGAGTAAGGTGGACACAGTTTGCCCGTGAAGTCCAGTAGTCTCATTCAGTTTTCTCTCTCACAGAAATGCTGACTGTGTAAGGGCTTTCACTGCTATGTGTAAAACCTGTGAATTCACAGCAGAAGTGTGAATCTGGAGACTTGCTGTTACTTAGGTTAGAAGGAACCTGTGGAAGCAGTCTAATTCAATCTCTTGCTGAGTTCAGGGCTGACTTCAAAGATAGATCAAGTTGCTCAGGCCTGTCACCATTCAAGTCACCATTCCCAAGGATGAGGCTTCCGTAGCTTCTCTGAGAATAGGTTCCAGTGCTTAACACTATGAAATATATTTTCTGTATATCCAGTTGGAATCTACGCAGATTAAGAGTCTTGTGTACCTGTGAGAAGTCTGCTTGTATCTTCTCCATAACTCCCCTTTAGGTAGCATAAAAGCAACAAGAAATGATCAGATGGATGCAGCACATATGGATGTACAGGCTAGCTGTTTCTTAAGATGCAGGGACAGTGTTTTGTTGACAAGAAATGCCTCTCTCTAAAGCCCTTCTCACACAGAGTCACACTTGCTATTTGCACAGCTCAGTAACTGGCTGGTTCTAAATTCCAGAGCTTTTCCTCCTCTTGCTTTCAGTTAGCCAGGGAAGCTTGGAAGAAGGCTTGAATTGTGGTAACACTTTCATCGATCTGTTATTGCTGGCTTGTTCAAAGGCCTGCATGAAAAACTCTGCTCAGCACTTGGGGGCAGGTATTTGGGAATGAAGTGTTCTTGTTGTTTTGGTAACTGCTCTTTCTTCCTTGAAGCCCACAAGATGTGAGGATTCAGGCACTGACTGTTCTACTTCAGCCAATGGACTGTATTTTGAGAGCAGCCTCTCAGCCTCTGGAATATGCAGGTACAATTGAGGTAGACAAGTTAAAGGTTAGTCTGCTTGCTAGAGTTTTAGATAAAACTGAAAGAAGAATAGGAAAAGTCAGGGACAATAGCAGTGTTCATGATAAAGTGCAGTGCCCTACTGACAGTTGTGTTCGAAGGGATAGTCTTACCACATCACCTGAACATCTTGATTGACTTTAAAAAATCACAGTCCTTTGTATTCACTGACAACCTGAGCTCTTCCCTCCTGTGAGCCTCTAGGTTTGCTGGATGAGTCTGTTAGTGACCCCATCACCATGGAAAGACTTCTGTCCTCCAAGTCATCTTGTGCTGCTCTCCTGTGTCAGACTCTCTCTCATCTGGAGGAGCTGCTGAATCGGGTAACATTCAGAGGAGGCAGAAGGCCTGGGAATCAAATTGATGCTTGAAAGTCAGCGTTAGCTGGACTGCAAACTTTTTCAGCAGAGCTTAGCAGAATGTGGGGAGGATGTCACAGTGCTCTTTAACTTCTGTAAGTTAAAGAAGTCCAGCAAGTTCCAACTAGGGACGCAGGAATGCTGATGGTTGTAAGGAGTGAGTGTACTTGGTTCTATAGCCATCTTCACAAGCTTTGTTAGCAAACCTTCCACTTACACTGCAGTTCCTGTTCCAGTTAAAAATCTTAGATTGAACTGCTTTCCCAAGGAGTGAGGAGATTGGGAAGAATCTCCTTCCACCTGTGCAATAGCTCTTGGGACAGAGGCAGATGATGTGTTTGTAGTCATTAGCACTGTGGTACCTTACAAACACATTAGAAATTGTGGTTTCTGCTGCCTCCTGCCCAAAGCGTCCTACTCTCTGTGCATGCTTGTGACTTCTGGAAACGTTCTTATCCTTCTCTTTTTCTCCCATTAGACTCATTTGCTGGTGGATTTACCTTTTACGTCTTTACTGCGCTCCCTGATGGCAATACTGCAGTTCTGTAGTGGCTTGTTGAGTCCAGCTTCTCCTCTGGGAAACACGATAAGCCGAATCTTGATCAGTTGCTTCAGGGTACAGAGGTCGGCTCTTGATGTCCTGGCAGCACTCTTGGACCGAAAAGGTGAAGTCATTTTTAAACATTCTTTTTATTTTTAAAAGACTTGACTGGTCTGTACATCCAGAATTTTTCATTCCCTTTCACTAATCTTTCTGAATTAGATTGCCACATCCATTTCTGAGATGTACTCAGTTTTTCCAGTTCTTCCTACTGCCTTGGCTGACCTTACTCTCTGCTGATGAGCCAGGGCAGGTGATGCTGTAGTTAAGAAAGGTTTTAGTGGTTGTGAGAAATGGGACGTTTCTCCTTCACCCTGAGGACTGTACTTGCTTTCTTCTCCAGAACAATTGTACGATCCGTGTCTTTGTGTATTTTATCAGTTCTTTAGTTGTGTTTTCTGTGTTTCAGGCTGTGACACACTCGTTGGAAGTCTGTTTGATGTCCTTCTGGCATACCTGGAGAGTCCAAACACCAACCCTACTGTGAGTGTGGAACTAAAGTCTGTTATCTTGCCCGAGTGCGTTGTAGTTCTAAGGAACTGTCTGACAACACTTGATTCTTAGTGCAGTTTGTATTACAGTGCATAGGAGACTTGTCTTGGTTCTGGGTGGCTTGCAGGAAAAATTCTAATGAGTGAATAACTGATCAGTACATTCAGCATATTCTTGAGAACGTAGGACCCATCACATCTGAGAGTAGCACCAACCTCTTCAACTTGACGTGGTGCTTAAAAGGTTCTGCTTTCTTCCTTTGTTTTGTTTGAGACATTTGCAAATCAAAAGCTGAAAGTTCTGAAACTTAGTGTTACTAAGCTGAGAGCAGGCACGAGGTGTTTGTTAGAAATGTTATGTAGGCACAAACTGTGGCATAACTGCTAGTAAGGTACTGCACATATCTGCTTCCCTGCTTGCTTTGAGGTTAAAACAAATTTTATCTAGTGTAAAGGGCCACAAAGGCTCCTCCTGTAGTAAAGTAAATCTGCTTTATCGTTGCTTCAGGTTCTAACGAAAACATTTAAAGCTACATCCAAGTGGTTGGCGCGTTTGTATGAGCTGTCCTCCAACAGTCAGCAGCAGCAAACCGATAAGAGTTTGGAAGGTAATGAAGTTACTCAAGTTGGGACAAACAGCAGCTAGTGACATCTATGGAATCTGCTCTTGCCTACCTTTCCTGCTCTAAGCACGTAGGACACATTTGTTTGCAGTTAAGTTGAATGTAGGTTTAGCTGCTTTGAGTGACAGCACAGAGCAGCAGCAAAAGGGATTACATCAGATGAAACGATACGGAGGCTGTGCACTGCTTGCTTCGATAAGGCTCGTTGCCATTCATGTTAACTCAGGCTTGTCACCTGGCTTCTACAGCTGTCTTTCGGGTGCTGCCGAAGCGTCTGTGCAGTCCTTGCTGGGAAGTAAGAGATTCTTCTCTGGAGTTCCTCAGTGACCTGATGAAATGCTTGAAAAGTGAGTACAGAGATTGAGCAGCTCAGATTGGAGCGCTTCTTTTACTGTTACGGAAGTCAGGCTTGCGAAGCATCCTCTGACCTGTGACTAGAGGGGTGAGAGAAGAAAGAAATGTCAAGATTTCTTCTCTTGGATTATAATAAAAATCTGGCAAAAAGATCAATAAGCTTATCCAACTTTTTTACTGAACTCAGATGGCTCCATCCCCACCCCCTTAATGGCAGTTTTGGTGATTTAAGCCAGGAGATGTTGAGAGTCAGGGCAGGTGACCATGCTTCGTGGTAGATAATACTTTACCCCTTTTCAGTTTGCTCTGCAGTGCAGCTTTTGGTTTCATGCAACAGCCTGACGGCTGGGATTTAGGAGGCTAAAAGCCCCCATCTGCTTTGCAAGCTTTGGATTAATTACTGATTTTCCACTCTACTGGTAGCTGAGGCTTTGCAGCAGGTAGCACTAAGGCAATGCTAATTCTCCGACAGTAGCTCTGTGATGCTGGAAGAGAGGGAGATGTTGCTGAGTAGTCTTGTCCTCAGGGCACAAAGGAATTATCCAGCACAAAACTGCATGAGCAGTTACTCCTGCAGCCTCTCTCTGCTGCAGTTGTGTTCTTTTTCTCTGTCATATGCCTTGACAAGAAGAAAGGAAGGTGCTTTTTTCCCTCCTCTGAGCAAAGGCATAAGTTTGATGAGGCTGAAACCGTGTCCCCGCTTACCCAGAAAAGGTTTTTTCCTGCTGCTGGAACAGCTGTAAATGGATTTTTCAAAGTCCCAGTGTCTAGCAGGGCTCTACTGAAAGTCACTGAGCTGCTGGAAAACAGGGAGCCTGACACAGAGCGTCTATGCTCTGGTGAGCAGCTGCCTGTGTACTGCTCCAGTGGCTCAGCTCACTGGCAGCTGTCCCTGTAGTCAGTGGGCATCCTTGTATGACGCAAAGAACTGTTTGCATTGGAAACAGCCTCATGCTCTGAGAGAATAAAGCCTTGCTTCTTTGGATTGCTGTTTTGCTTACAGACCAGGATGAGTTCAGGCAGTCTCTCCTGTCTTCGGAGCTGCCAGCGCTTACAGAAAATCTTCTCGAGGATCCAGAAAGCTACGTGAGGGCAAGTGCTGTGACTGCTGTGGGACGCTTGGCCTTCATCACTTCCTTTGCTCCAAAGTCAGCTGTGATGGAGAATCAGTACAATAAAGAGGTATGGTGACTGTGAGTAGCCTGCTGCATGGTCAAGCAGAACTACACATCAATTTACTACCTAAAACTTCCCTCACAAGTTATCTGCAGTTTTGTGCACATTCCTCCCCTCATTGTGGTTTCTCTTTGTCTTTTTACATTTAGAACATAGTAGCAAAGCTTCATGAAATCTTGTCCACAGACCAAGAAGGCTTTCCTAGAAGAGCTGTGATCAGCATCTTCGTTGAGTGGGTGAGACAAGGCTGCACAGGTCAGCTGGAAGATACAGTGCAGTTTGTCTCTGGAGTGATCCAAACTGTGGAGCACGACTTGGACTGGGAAGTCAGGCTTACTGGCTTAGACCTGATTAGTACTTTCTACTGTTGGATGTGTTACCAGCGTCACCTTCCTGAAAGCCCAGATGATCCTGCAGTCACTGGTTCTGTTCAATCGAATGAGTTCCTGCAGATATTTTGCCGAGCAAAGTTGTTCAGATTTTTGTTTCGGTCGTTGTGTGACTGTGACAAAACGTTAGGTATGAGAGCCTGTGATATATTGCTGGGCATCAGGCACAAGTTCTATCCCTTTGATACCTCAGAGGCGTTAGATGAGACTAGAGATTTACCTGCAGGAAGCGGAATTGCCTGGTTAGAAAGGACACTAAGGCAGGGTTCGCTGGCTCAGAACTTCCCCACAGATGGTGATGATGTGGTAGATTTTGAAGATCCAGAGAGCATGATGCTGGCTTTGGGTACCGTAGACTTAATAATGCTGCATGATGAGCTAAACAAAAGTAGTGACCACGTGGAGAAAAGCCCTCAGTCCCTCTTAGAGGACATCCTTGCTGCTGCAGGGCCCATAAAGGAGAATGAAGCTGACTGTTACTGAAGACATCTTTTGCCCCGAGGGACCAGTGCCTAAGCAGTTTTCTTCTGGAAGAGAATTTTGTGCTACCGGTCATGAAGTTTTTCTTGAGAAGGGATAAAAAGACATGTTATGCTGAACAGAGAAAAGGATGGCTTTGTTCACTGATAAATGGGTTAGAAAATCTTTGCTGTAATACTGATGGTTTTTTGTTAAGAACTGTAGTCTCCAATAAACTGTAGGTTGTTTTTCAAAGTAAACACATTAAGAAGTACATTTGTACTTTTTTGTGAGTCCATGTCTTTTAAGAAAGTACCAGACCATGTGTACATAAGGAAACCTTTAAAAAGCCAAACACCAGCCACTGGAAACAAGCTGTTGCTTGCTCCTTTTAGAGCAAGAGCCGCTAAAACTGATGCAGGCTGGTTTAAAGGACACTTGCTTTGACCTTGTCCAGACCTCCGTTCTAAATTCAGAGTTCTTGGTTACCCTGATGTATTTTAATCATAGGATCGTAGAGTTGGAAGGAACCTTCAAAGGGCATCCAGTCCAACTCCCCTACAACAAGCAGGGCCATCTCTAACTAGAACAGACTGCCCAGACCCCCTTCCAACCTGACCTTGAATGGCTCCAGGGATGGGGCTCCACCCCCTCTCTGGGCAGCCTGTTCCAGGTATCCACCACCCTCAGATTAAAGAACATTTTTCCTCCTGTCCAGCCTAAATCTGCCCTTTTCCAGCTTCAAACCATGACCTCACATCCTATTGTTCCCTGCCCTTACGAACAGCCTTCGCCTGCCTTTTGCCAGGGGTTAAAAGGTTGCATTTAAAGAGTCAAAAGTTGATAGGTCTGAGCATTAAAAACTTTCTTCTGTGGATGATACACTTGTTTGATCTCGACAGTGACCCTGAAAAGCTGACTTTGTTTTTAATGGGAGCCAGAAGCAAGTCCATTTACAGGATTTAAGTGCTTTTGTTCTTAAAGAACTAAGGTAGCAAGAGTCACAGAACTACTGATGCTGGAAAAGACCTCTAAGATCTTCAAGCCCAGACTGTGACCTCACATCACCACATCAGCCAGACCTAAGTGCCTGGGACGTCAGGAGCATGAAGTGCCACATCATGTCTGTCCTTAAACACTTCCAGGGATGGCGACTCCACCACTGCCCTGGGCAGTCCATTCCAGAACTGCTTCCTAAAAGAGGCTTACGCCCGAAGCTTCTTCATGGTAGAATAGACCTAGTCTTAAGTTTGGTGAACAACTAGAAAACAGCTGTGGTACAAATGGGAGCTGTTTACTGAGGGGATCAAAAGGGGTCCGCTTTGTTATAAAACTCAGTTTGCAGCTTGTCCCAATGTCTTGCTGTGTGCTGAGCTTTCACAGAATCATAGAGTGAAAGGGCTTCAGAGGGACCTGTGGGGATCATCCAGACCAGCCCCCCTGCTACAGCAGGAATCCCTAGAGCAGATCCCTCAGGACCACATCCAGGTGGGTGTAGAGGGTCTCCAGAGAACAGGACTCCACCACCTCTCTGGACAGCCTGGGCCAGGGCTCTGTTACCTTCACTGTAAAAATGTTTTCCCTTATGTTTGAATTGAACCTTTCTGAAACCTAGAAAAATCAAGTGACATAAGCAGGAGCACCTTTATGAGAAGGTCAAACCGTGCTGTGACCCTTTCCAGCTCTGAGGTGTGACCTAGCCTCCCTTATCACCCTGCAGCTGGTGTGGAGGCAGGGACACAACCCTCGTTCTGGGCTAACAGAGGCGGCACCATCTTAAGCAGCAGAACAACTTCCCCAGTTTCCTCCTTCAGTGTGATCCCTGCAGCAGCACTGTAGGGTGAAATGTAGTTGGAATCTCTTGCTGCTGAGATTAGAGATTTACTCTCTGCCTTTTGATGAAGTCAGCACACTTAGCTGTCACACTGTGCCTGTGTGACAGAGCCCTTGGGTGTTGTACCCACCCTGGGCTGTTCTAATAGCAGCTGCTGTCAGAAAACAGCTCTGGTCCTCACACACAGTTCTGCCTGAGCACGGTCTGCACCTGGCAAAAGGCACAAGAACCTGAAAATCAGGGTTTATCCTGCCACAGAAATCAAAAGGTTTGGTTAAGGAGAAGGGATTTGCTTTTAAAGAAGTGTGGATTGTTCACGGAGCTTTAGCAATTCTGTCTGGTGAAGGGATTATTCTCCCCAAAACAGCACTGTGTGTTGGCAGGAGGTCAGATATGCTCCAGGAAAGAAGGCAGCAGGTTGCTGGGTAAGCATCTTCCTCCCCTTCTTGTGATTCCAGGGCTGTGCAGTTTAGGAGGCTCCAAGGAATCATTCAAGTATCAGGAAATTGAAAAAGTGACTTGTTACAGGAGGGAACCTTGGTGCTTGTTAGCAAGGTCTCTGGACTCCCAGACCTATTAATTTTTAATGGCTTTTTTGCTTTCTAATTGGGCTGGAGTGACAGTGACAGTCAGTTTACACCATTTGCCTAATTGCAGCCCCAAGTCTTGTTTATGCGCAGGCTGCTTGTACACAAAAACCCAAGTGTACAACAAACTGGGAGGGCTCCTTATCTTCAGGAGGGGAATGAAGAACTCCTTTCATGTTCCATTAAAAACAGGTCTCCACCTCCAGCAATTAGGTGACTCAGTGCTGATTCTGTACTTCTCTCTCTCTCCTGAGTTCACTGTGTTGCCTTTTCCTCTACCTCTCTAGTGACAATAGAGAGTCCTACTAACACCGAGATGCTGGCGCTGACATCCCACACCTGGTAACTGAGAGAAACACACATACCTGAGCAAACTAGAAAGCTTAAGGGAAAGGAAAGTAAAATAAAACCCCCACGATAGTGTCTACAGAAGATTATGACGGTGGGGAATTTCACTGCCAGATTTATAAACAAACACCAGAAGATCCTAATGGGAATTGTCCATCATGCTTGGATACCCTCGCTAGGCTGCCCATCTTTGTGCACTTAAGAGCTTGTAGAAGCCTCTTACTTACAGAATCACAGATCACTAGCCATTGGAAGGGACGTGGAAAGATCATCTAGTCCAATCCCCTGCCACAGCAGCATCACCTAGACCAACTCACACAGGAACACATCCAAGTGGGTTTTAAATGTCTCCAGAGAAGGAGACTCCACAACGCCCCCGGGCAGCCTCTTCCAGGACTCTGTCACCCTCACTGGGAAGAAGTTCCTTCTCAGATTGATATGGAACCTCCTGTGTTCCAGTTCACACTGATTGCCCCTTGTCCTATCATTAGATGACACTGAGAAGAGCCTGGCTCCATCCTTCTGACAACCACCCTTCACATATTTATCAACATTAATGAGGCCACCCCTTAGTCTACTTTTTTTGAAGCTAAAGACGCACAGCTCCCTCAGCCTCTCCTCATAAGGGAGGTGTTCTACTTCCTTCATCATCATTGTGGCTCTGTGCTGGACTCTCTCCAGCAGTTCTGTGTCCTTCTGGAACTGAGGAGCCCACAACTGGACACAATACTCCAGATGCAGTCTCACCAGGACAGAGTAGAGGGGGAGAAGAACCTCTCTTGACCTTGACAACCACCCCTCTTCTGATCCACCCCAGGATGCTGTTGGCCCTCTTGGCCACAAGAGCACATTGCTGGCTCATGGTCATCCTGCTGTCCACCAGGATCCTCAGGTCTCCTTCTCCTACACTGCTCTCTGACAGGTCCGTCCGCACCCTGTACTGGTCCCTGGGGTTGTTCTTGCCCAGATGCAAGACTCTACACTCGCCCTTGTTATAGTTCATTAACTTCCCCCCTGCCCAGCTGTCCAGCCTACTTCCCCTGCTGACTCATTTTCAACCTCACCCACCAAAGCTTTTTCGGCACGTCTAGGGTTCCTTATCCCAGACATACAGTATGCTTTGCTAAGGAGCTCTGTGACTGTGGAGCACCTAAGGGAAGGAGTTAGCTCCGGAGGACACAGTCCTGAGGAGCAGGCTTGCTGCATCCCCGTGCTCACCGAGATTCACCTCACACTCTCTTCTCAACATGACAACGGTTGACCCTCCACAAGCTCACGCACGGAGGGCTCCGGCGATGCAGAGCAGGAGGTGGGCTGACTGCCCTGCCCTTCTGTTGCAGACGGAGGAGAAAGCTCGAAGCTGCCTCTCGAGGCGGATTTCTGCGGGAGCTGCTGCGGTCGCCCCGTCAGGGCTGTAGCTGCGCGCAGCTCCTGCAGGAGGCAGGCACCACCGGGCTTTGCAGCGCTCCGGTGCGGGCTGCCGACAGCAGCAGTACCAGTGGTACCAACGCAGAACATCGCAGATTAGAAAAGTTTACGTCTCCGATGGCTGGTGCTGTGAGAGAAGGGGATTACAGCGCTCATTCCAGCTCTTTATCTGCACAGGGCCAAGGTAAGTTCTGCTGCCTGATCCGTACACGCAGGTGTGAAATTGCTCGAGTTGCTTCCAACACATCTCAAAGCTCTGAAGAAAGGATTTTCCTGTCCTCTAACTGCTCAGACTCCAACAGACCATATAAGCACTCTTGGCTCAGCCCTACATCAGAAACGGCTTTACAAAAGCTGCCAAAAGAACAGCTGTTGGTTTTCTGTTTTAATACACCAGGCATTTAAAACCCAAAGAATATTCTTTGCCTAGAATGCTGCACAGCTTCAGTCAAAAACAGGCCATAAATGTCTGAGGCTGTTGCTTTAGCTTCAACACATGTGCTCTGTGATCACAGCCCAGCTCACGCACATCCTTGCTCTTTCTTTTGCCTGTCTCCAGTAAAATTTACTCTACCTTTACTGCATATTCACTGGAGCTTCTAGAAACCACCATGTGTTAGAGAGGAAACTCAGCAACCAGCTTCACTGCAGAAGTGCATCAGCAGCAGCACCTCTAGTCTGCATCAGTTCCCTTTAGGGCAGAGGGGTTTGTCCTCTGGTGGGAAATGTGATCAGACCTCAGCCAGCACCACAGAATCGCAGAACATTAGGGATTAGAACGGACCTTGAAAGGTCATCCGGTCCAATCCCACCACCAGAGCAGGATCTCCTAGATCAAGTTGCACAGGAACACATCCGGGTGGGTTTTAAACATCTCCAGAGGAGACTCCATAAACCTCCTGAGCAGCCCGTTCCAGTGCTCTGTCACCCTCAACCTCTCGCCTACAACTTTGTGAGCCAGCATGGAGAAATGGAAGGGTTTTCTTCTGAAGAAGTGATGTGTCTGCCTGAACAAGGTGGAACAAGGCTGCTGATTGCAGCTGCAAGGAAAGATTGGTGGCTCTGCTTCATGGGTAGATTTACAGCTCGTTCCCACAGAGAGGAGGAAATGAGCAGTCTGCACCCAGAGTCCCTGCAGCACTACAGGTGCTGGATCAAGCTAGAACAGGTGTCAAGTAAAACCACAGCCTTAAATAGCTTCTCTAGAGTGTTAGGGCTTCAGCCATGGTAGGACTGTCCCTTTTCTCTCCAAGACAGATGGCAATTACCCTTGAGAGATAAACCCTCCCTCAGATCTCCACTTCTCCCATTCCATTATCTCTTGGTCTTCATATTTCCATTGACTCCACAGTCCCTGAGCTTTCAGGCTGGGCGAGTAGAGCTTGCACTGCCATGCAGAGGGACAGCGAGGCTTGCCTCACTTCACTGGTCCCTCACCACCACCACATTCAAAGCTTTGGCCTCAAACCAGTTCCTGTGCTGGGCTGTGACCAGCACGAAGTTCACTGCAGAGCCAGGGCTGGCAGATGGTAAATCCAGGCTGTACATCTCGAAACACAGCTCGGCCGAGCCGGCTCCAAAAGCCACACTAGCCATCACACACAACACTGTTTGGATTTAGCCCTTGCACGGCAGGGCAGGCAGGGGCACGGGTGAGTCCCGGAGCACACCGCTGTCACAGACACCCTTGATGGGACTGGTCCCGTGATCACGACTGTCATTAGGTGCCAACAACAAAGCAGATGCAGTTAGGACTCAAATGGCAGCGGTTGCTAAGTGACAGCATCTGAACCAGCTTGTCACAGCCACCAGACAAACAGCTGTGGCTGCACAGCAATCCCCTCTTCTCATGTGATTGAGGACAAAAACGCTGGGTTCACCACCACCCAGTAACCTAAACTGTGACCTGTCAGAGTGTTTTGTGTCTGGGTTCTGACAGAGCCCCATATAGAGTCGAAAACCTCCCACTGAAACCAGTGGTTAATATCACAGGCTCTTTCAACCAGTTTTTTCCCAGCGAAGTAGCACACAGGACAACAACCTGGACTGCTCAGATAAATGGTCTCTTTCTGGAGTGAGGGTGGTGTGGAAAAAGCACCTCAAGAAGCAACTGAAACACACCTGTTGGCTTCTACAAAAAATGCACCCATGGGGTGGGTTCCACAGAGAGGGGTTTGGCAATATTTGGAGAAGATAACAGCTGTTTCTGAGCTGCTGACAACACACATCCTGATAAATGAAGTGTTTAAAGAGAACTTAAAGATCAGGTAAATTGATGCTGGAGTTGTTAAAGCATCTGGAATGCCATGAAGCACAAAGGGTCACTTGCTCCAGTGAAAGCAGTGGTGGGGTGGTGTCTTAACGGGTACTTCAGCACCATTTTGTATGGGTGGAGTATTATTAGAGAGACTCTAATTAGCACAACTGGCAGCTCAATGCATCAAGGGAGGCAGATTTTTTCAAAAGGGGCTAAAAAAGGCATCGCAAGAGGCCGTCCACAACAGCTTGCTCGCCCTTCATACTCCCATGCTGCATAAAAGCCTGTCTGAGGTCATGCTGGTAGTGGAAACAAAGGGACGGATCTGTCAACGTCCTGTGAACAGATCAGAAGTGACCAGGAAAAGCCACCACCCAGCTGCCAAACAGAGCGCGAAAAGCACCGGCAGAGCCACACGCGGGCGCTGCCAGGCACTCGGTGCCTTCAGGTGCCAACGCACTACGTCTTGGTGTGAAACACCCTACCCCAGCTGTGTGACAACCACCGAGTACCAGTTCTCAGTGCCTGCCCACACTCATGACACCCTTTCCTAATGAACCCCCATCCACCTCCATCCACAGACTCCCAGTGCCAGGAGCAACAGTGCTGATCCTGCAGACAGCTCTAACAACACCTGAGTCTCCTGCATAGCCAAAGCTCATCCACGTGGATAAAGCTAACTTGACTGTTGCCTTTGGTCACTATCTCCACGTCAGCACACGGAACGCTTCTCTTTTGCACATTGAGCCAGAGTAAAATGTTGGTGGTTTGCCCCCACTCTGTGTTTTACCCATAGAAGCAGCACCCTTCCTGGCTGCTCTTGTTCCTCCGGTGGCTTCACCCCAGTCAAGAGAAGGAGTGAGTCTCGCATTGGCATTAAATGCCCGTGCAGCTGGTAATCACACAGCACAGGGTGAGTGTTGCTGTGCAGACAAAGGTCTGGCTCTCCAGCAGCACTCGAAGGTGCAGCACGCCGGCCGGCTGTCTGGAGGCACGTCCTCCGCGCACGTCGCAGCGCTGGCGGGCAGACAGCTCAGCCTCGCCATCACTACAGACACGGCATCGTGAAGGGAAAAGGAGAGGGAGGCCTCCTAGCTGCTTAATTCCTGTTGAGAACTTCTGCCCCACAGGGACCAGCCTTGCCTTCCTCCCTAGTTTGGGGGCATCTTCTCCGCCCTTTATTTATTACGATGAGATCAAAGATCCATCTCCATGGAAACGTCTGAGCTCAAAAGAGTTTCTGCGCTACAGCTTTGCATCCTGCACGTAGGTTCTGGCACTGTGTTTTGAAACAGAAGCTTTGAGATGGTGAGTGTTGAGGTCTCTACAGCAATGGTTGGACTGGCTATAATGGATGGGCAGAGCAGCACGGGTGTCTGTACAACCCACACGTGCCCTGCAGAGCAGAACCAGCGCTGCAGTACGGCATCTGCGCCCATGAGAGTGCAGAGGTTCAGCTGCACACAGAGACACCCCCTGCCCTGGCTCCTGCAGCTTCCAGGCTGTTTCCCCCCTGTCCAGAGATGAGAAACGGTCTCTGATAGCTGGCACCCCAGTACTTTGTCCCTGCTTATGAGGTCTGAGCAGAGCTGGAGACCAGAGCCGTGTGGGCAGAGTGGCTGGAGTCTTTGCTGCATCCCAAGCCTCAGAGGAGGAAGCTGTGGAGCTGCTTGGGCTTAGCCAACAGAGATGACAAGTCCCAACATGCAGCAAAGCCTTCAGGAATTCTGTGTTCAGGCTGGACCAGCAGCAGCTGGGATACTGGTATTGGGTCGTTCCTGAAAGCTTCCTTCTGGCAGTGCTGAGCACTTGGGCAGAGCACAGTCACCCCACAGCTGACTCCCCAAAAAGGGAAAATAACAAGAGCAAAACCGAGTAAAACTGGTGTCAGAGAATCACAGAACACTCGTGGCTGGAAGGGAGCTCCCAGATCACCGAATCCAAACGGTGCAGTTGACTGTCCCCTGTTCAGCCGACCGCACGAACTGCTGAACTGCTGTGTGGGGGGCAGGAACAACCAGCTGGGTGGAACCACAGAATGGTTTGGGTTGGAAGGGACCTCAGAGGTCACCTAGTTCAAACCCCCTGTCAGAGCCCCATCCAACCTGACCTTGAATGTTCTCACTTCAAACACCCATGGCAGCCACTGCTGACAGGACTTCAACACAGAGCTGCAGCCTTGTGGCAAACGGTGGATTCAGCATAGGATGATCCAAAGGGAATCGAGGACAAGAAGGGGTGAAGCAGAATTCACACATTTCCACTGGCCTGACCTGGAAAGCATCGACCAGTGCCCGGGGCAGGAGGAAGCCCCATCTCCTAGCAGTGCCAAGGGCAGGTCGTGCTCCCGAAGGAGTCAGACCACATCTCTCGGCCGCTCGCAGCGGTGATGAGCCTCGAGTCGCCCATGTGCATGCAGAGCGTGAGTTTTCTAATCATATTATAGAATTTCAGAACAGCAACTGTGCAGAGAGCAGCGACCCAGCTGCCAGGCTCAGCCTGAGCCTAGGGCTCAGGCAGAACACACCAGGCACAAATTAATACTGCATAAGCTGCACCACGCTGAGCTTCATGGCTTAATTATAAAAGAGAAAGCAATAATCAGGGGATCTGTAAGGCTAATAAATGTTCTGAGAACACCGAATGTGACACGAGAGCCACAGCCAGTGTGACAGGACATGGCTGGGTTTAAGCAGCACATTAATCACACCCTGCCTGCTAATTCACAGCTGGTTTCTAATGACAGCACTTGGCTTTTGGCCACCTCTGTGGCATCACTGGGCACAAGCAGATCGTCACCTAGCCCACAGCAAAGAGGGCTGTAGCCTACCCTGAGCAAAAAATAACCACAGCCATGCATCAGTCCAGCCAGACACTGATTCAAGCTCTGGCTTACAGCTCTGCAGCCCCGTGGCCACTGGCTTATGGCTAAGCTCAGCTCAGCGCTCGCACCTGTCTCAGCGTCTGGAGGTTTCTGGGTCAGCAACAGCGTCCACCGGGCTGCACAGTTCGAGTCACCTGGCCAAGGGCAGCGTGAGGAGAAAAATCAGGCCCCTGAATTCTCTCATCATCTCCGCAGGGAAACACTTGAAAGCACTTCTGTTTCTCAGCACCTCCAGCTCTCTCTCCTCTCCATCTCCTGTTTCATCTCGCTGCAGCTTTTTAATTGTGCCGAGAGCTCGTTGCGGGGCTTTGCCTCTCATTCACAGGCTGCCATTCTTCTCTGAGAAGCACATTTTTCTGTAGAGGGTACTGTCTCCTCTTGGATTATTGCCCACCCATGTGAAACGTGATGTCTCTGTCTTCGAGAAAACCCTGATAAGCCTTTAAAATGGAGGTGCCATTGAGAAGACCCCTGCACCCCCACACAGTGATCCTCGGATCCCTCCAGACCAAGATGCCTCCAATGCAGGATGTGACCCAGCCCTTTGCTGGGTGCTGATAACAGCAGGATACTACTTGGGCTGAAGTGCTGCCCTGGGGCCAGTCAAGGGCTGCACCTATGGGACTGTTTAGCCTGAGGAAGCAGAGGCTGGGGGGAGACCTTATTCCCCTCTACAACTACCTGAAGGGACTTCATAGAGGGGTGGGTGCTGGTTTCCTCTCACAGTGATAGAACAAGAAGGACCAGCTTCATTCTGCTCCAGGGAGAGTTAAGCTGGGCATCAGGAAGAATTTTTTACTGACAGAGTAGTCAGGGTTTGGAAGAGGCTGCCCAGGGAGGAAGCTCAGTCACCACACCTGGACGTGTTTAAAGACCATATAGATGTGGTGCTTAGAGCTCTGGTCTAGTGTGGAACTCAGTAGAGTAGGGTTATGGGTTGGACTTGATGACCTCAAGGTCTTTTGGACTTTTCCAACCTAAACGATTCTGTGATACAGGAACTCGAAATGCTCCCAGACATCCACTTTTGCACAATAACTGACTGTGTCACAGACAGTTTCCTCACTGCAAGTGTCTCATTCTCCAGCCCCTTACAAAGGGCAGCTCTTCACAGTTCTCTATTGTCAAACCAAATCATCTCAAAAGCAATAGCTTCCCTTCCTCTGCTAATAGTCCCAAATTTAACCGTGTCCTACTTTGCACCTCCTCTGAAGCCAGGAGGTGAGATGCTGCTTCTGCTGGCCTCAATAAGTGGACTCTGCTGAAACCCAGGGAGCAGAGAGAGCAGATGCCAGGCTCAGCTTAAACCTGGGGTGGGTTGCTCAGACATCAGCCTCATTGCTCCTAATGAAGAGACAGAAGGATGCAACCATGAAAGCAATAAAACAAGAAGTGAGAATCTCTGGGTGGGTTCCCTGGGTCTTCTCTGCCAGGCCAGTTGGTGCTCTGAAGCTGCGTTCTTTCTGCTTAAAAATATCTCCCTGCCCCCTCGACCAGATGGGAACCTGAAATCATGCTTCCTCATGGGAATGAATCACGGAGCATCCACACTGACTCCCTGCAGAGAGACTTCAGATGTGAAATCAGCAGTAAAAAGGGGAAGAGGACCCTGCACATGGGCACAGCTTGGGATGAAACCAATTTTCCTCTACGTGACAGATTTGGATCAGATACTGCCTCGATCTGTGGGTTGACAGCTTCCTCTGAAGAGTCTTCATTGCCAGGGAAGAGCCTTAACTCTGGATAAACCCACAGCAGTAGAAGCTGCCTGGGATGCTCGTGGAATCATGATCTAGCCACTTATTTGCAAATAAATCATCCCTTTCACTTGCCTGCAGATCTTGTGCCCAGTGTTTCCATCCTCCCTCCATAGCTGCTCTCTTTTCCCCTCTCTTATCTTCTCCTCCAGCATCAGCTCGTGACAGCAGATTGCAGTCACTAATCAAAGGAGGGCTGGGCTCTTTTTTTTCTGTTTCTTCGAGTCTGGTAGCACTACAGCAACTCCAGCCAAACACTTGTTCTCCTTAATGTTCCTGCCCTTCCTGCCAACAGAGCCTGGACTGTGCCAGGACACAGCAGAGAGGGACTATTTTGCTGGTCCGGCACGTTTCCAGACAGAGCACGAGTGTTGCCTCAGGGACACTAATGCCTCCACTCCATCACCTGCCAGAAGGTGCCTGCTTCTCTCTGCTTCTCTTCTACCACCGCCTGCTGAGGGAAGGAAGCTGCCCTTCTCTGCTGCTGATCTGAGCTCTTCCACCCGGATTTCTCAAGGGAATCACAGGCAAAGCCAAGTACCACCCCAGCATCACCGTCCGCCTGTGTCTCCACAGGGTCCCTCCACAAGGCTCTTGAGGGAAGGGTGATGTAGGGCACAAGGCAGCATCCTGGCACACAAACAGGATGACTTGGGCAGTGCCCAGAGCAGCAGCTGGGCAAAGGAGGGGCCTTACTACAGCCCCAGAACAATACCCTGTGTTTCTAAGATCTCAAATGGGAGAAACAAGGAATATTACATCAGAGATGAATGCAGAGGGCCAAACCAGCTGATTCCAGTGAGGAAGCACAAAGCTCCTGTAGGCTCATGAGATGTGACCCCCTCAGACTCTCCTGTACAACGTGAAATCCTGCTTTAACAACTCTCATCTCCTGCTTCACACCCACATCTTCCTCCAGAAATACACCACCAGACCTTCTCCTCACAAGGGGAGTGAACCTGTCCTCACATAAATCCATGTTACACCCTTCCAGTAACCCCCAGAATAGTAACTCTTATTCTCCACTGTGAACCAGTTGGTCCTGTTTCTCCTCTTCATTTCCATCAGGTTAACCTGTAGCAGACCTCATCCTTCGGCACTTTTCCCTACTAATATATTTCACAGCCACCTCATTTTCACAGAGGCAACAACAGGAGACTGGGTTGTGCGTGACTTCCCCAGCTGCCCTCCCTGTGCACAGCACAGCCCAGAGCCAAGCCAGATCCTTGCCCAGCTGTAGCTGCAATTGCACTGGGGCCAACAGCAAAGCAGCTGCTGGTGCCTCTGCAGGCTGCCCAGACGGGGGTCTGTGCTCTGTGGTTGATCACCAGAGAGAGAGGAGCTGGACCCACCCTGCTTTTTCTAAGCTGCTCCCAGCGTCCAGGCTTCAACAAAGCTTGTTCCTGTGCTTTTGTACTTCGTGATGGCACCCTGGCCACCTCCAAAACTGCCTCGAGATACAGAGCTAGCACCCTGAATTTGAGTGGCCGATGGCAGAGACACGTTGCACACCCACAGCAAGCAGTTTGTGTTCTGAGATGCAGCACAGAGATGCCCCCCGTGTTGTTTTATTCCAGCCCATTAACCAAACTAACTGGTTAATTCTGTCATCATGGTTTTCAAGCCATGGCTAGGGTGCTGTGCCACTGGGAGGGAGTCCCAGCAGAAGCCCTGGGTCAAGCTGAAAGGGTCAGCCAGGCGGAGAAGGAAACCGGGAGTCAGGAGGGAAACAATTCACCCCAGTCACACTGGCCCCGGCAGCCAGCACAGAGCTCACAATTGATTAGCTCAGAGCAGCCAACTGACACCGCCTGGGGGTGACCTACCTCCAGCCAGGCATCCAGCAGCCTCCTGTCAAGATCAGCAGCCTCACATCCATGAGGGGACAAACGCAGAGAGACTTGACACAGGTCTGCACTTCCAGTCTTGCGCACACCAACACCCAGCTTGGCTGGCAGGGCACAGAGATGCCCCTTAGGTAGGGCAGGTATGAGCAATCCTCTCCCCATTGCTGTTTAGGAGACAAGCCAGCACAGCACCCCACGGGTACTCAGGGGGCCTCTTCAATTCACTTCTTAAGTCAAGTGGGACCAAAAAGTCACTGCTTCACCCTCTCAGAGCACATTCCATCCCATCCTCACTCTGCCAAACCCAAGTACATGGCCTGTGGAAAAGCACCTTCTCTCGATTGGAAACCACTTCCACATGGGAAGAATTTAACTTTCCTTCACAGTTTGTTCCAGCAGCTAATCAACTTCATTCTTAAAAAATTAACACCCATTTTCTCATTTCAGCTTGTCTGGCTTCAGCCTGCAGCTGTGGGGTTGGGCCATGGCTCTCCTGGCTGGCTTGAACAGCTCTAGGGTACCTGCCTTTTCTCCTCAGGGAGGTACATGTGCTCCACACTCTGATTTCCTTACAGCTGCTGAAGTCCCAGTCCTACACACTGGTTTGGGGATTGTTTCATGCTGCTTCCCCCTGAGGATGTGCTGCTCCATGAATCTTCCTGCACTGACCGACCCGAGCCACGTGCCAGCGTACTTCACATCCTTCCACGCAGGGGCCACGGATCGTGGCCTCTCTAGGAAAAATACAACTGGGCACAAACAATTGAGTTTAGGAGCAGAATAACGATTGCTGCTGCTGCTGCTGCTGCTCACTGCAGATAAAGGCCACTTGTGGTGAGCGTCACGTCTCTGCCGCGTCCAGCTTTAATCTCAGCTGAGCTAATGCCGAGCACAGCCACCATGGTGCTCTTCCACCCCCCTCCCCAGCCCTAAACCTCTGTCCCTCTGATTCATGGCACATCTGCCTCTCTAACTCTGGCTGTGCTCTCATTCCATTTTTGACCTCCTCCTCCTCCCTTTTCCCCTTCCTGTTTTACTGATCTTCTCCGAATAAAATCCCTCTAAACATCAGAGAGCGAGTGTGTGGCTGTTTTCTCATCACTTGCTTGGTCATAGAATCATTAGGCATTGGAAGGGACCTCAAAAGATCATCTAGTCCAATCCCCCTGCCACAGCAGCATCACCTAGACCAAGCTGCACAGGAACACATCCAGGCAGAGAAGGAGACTCCACAACCCCCCTGGGCAGCCTGTTCCAGTGCTCCATCACTCTCACTGTGAAGAAGTTCCTTCTGTCCTCACTCTCCATCTCTCTCACTGTGAGTCCTCCTGGGCAAGGTGTTTGCCCAGGATAAAGGCATCACTATGAGAACCCTCAACACCAGTCTGGTTACCCATGCTGGTCAGTCTGTGGTCTGGCAGCTAAGCCAGGGGTTAATTTTAAGTTTTAATCAGAAGGGTTTCTTAGCAAAAACACCCCAGAAAAGCTTTTTTGGAGCTTGCTGGACCAAGACAGTGTTTTTGTCTGGTTTGAGCTCATGACTTCCTCAGTGCAGGAGCCAACCCTCTGAGGCTCATATTGTTCTGAACATGTTGATGGTGTGTTATGAGCAACTTGCAAATAGATAATTTAAATTAATTAATACAAATAAACTCTAATTACAAGCAGCAACCAATTAAACCAGCACCGAGAGCATCTCCTGTGCTTGGGGTAGCAGCTAAAGTGGAAGATAATGCTGTTGCAAGGCCTTAGGAGTCCCTCCTGCCCTCCCCACACGCTGAGTCTTGGGAAGATTTCCCACAAAGATCCTTCCCGAGCAGCTGCTGCTGCCAGGAGAAGCTGCAGCTTCGCCTCTCGGCCTGATTATGACAGCAGCAAATTAGGGCAATTTTTCACCAGGGATGCTGTCGGTGCCTTGAGAGCAATGCAGGTCCGGGCATGGCAGGCTGCAGCACGCAGCGATGCTTTGATTCTGGCGCTTGCTAACCCTGCAGCATGGCACGCGGTCATTTGACTGCTTTTATGGCCACCTTGGCTCCTGCAGGACATTTCTGCTGGCCCTTGCAAGCCCTTTAGTTGTGCTGGGCGTGCAGACAGCATCTGGGCTGCCAGGACCACTGCAGCTGCCGACACTGTAAAACAGATGTTTCCTCTAATTTCAGTTTGTGTCACTTAGGGACACAGTTGGGTCCCAGCCAGGGTATCCTTTTCTCATTCCATCTAGGGATGGCAGAAACAAGGGATCAAAGCACCAAAGGGATCAAAACATGAAAGCCAGAGTAAATGAAGCCATGAAGAAATGGGCATGGAGATCCTGCCGTGTGATTAACCTCTTCAAGAACGGGTAATGTTCCCAAATTACAGGACACCGTCGTGGGACACAGAAACACATCCAGGTCATGTGGGAGAGATGAATCAAGCCCAGGAGCATCAAGGCGAATGCAAACGCGGCTCCCAGGGAGGAGAGCTCATCAGTCGGTGGCCAAACTACCTCAGCAGGGCTCTGCTCGCCAGGGACCCACCTTGTGACTCAGGTCTTACTGCGAGAAGCGACTAAAGGGTTTCAGTCCCGGAGCGCTGCCCTGTTGCTCAGCCCCGGGATCCTTGGGGAGCCCTGTTCCTACAGAGAGCTCGGGCTTTGCTTTCTCTCCTCCATCTCCAGCTCAGGCGAGCGGGGAAGGACCCGCAGCTGCCACCGACCTGCGACCACCGGCTGCAGCCGCTGCACAACCCTCCCCTTTCCCCCGCCCCGGCATCACGGTACCTGCTCTCCAGTCTGCAGGGCCAGTCCGGCCAGGCCGGGGGCCAGCTCTTTGCCAGCTGCAAACCTGCCCCTCGCCCCTCCATTCCCTCCCCGCTGCCCCCGGGCAGCCCCGCCCCGAGGGCGCCCCCAGCGGTTGCCCCGCGCCTCTGCAGGAGGCGGCTCTCGGCGGCCGCTCGGCGAATCCCGCGGGTTCCCGGCGGAGGGGCCGAGCCCCCTCTTTGCTCCCCCTTTTTCTTCCTCCTCCTCCCGCTCCTCCTGCCGCCGCCGCCGCCGCCACTGCCCGGTTCCGCTCCGCCTCGCCAGCCCCGAGCAGGTGCCCCGGCCCTGCCGCAGCTCCCGGTCCAGCAGCCCGACCCGGCGCGGTGAGTCCTGCCCCGCAACCCGGGCACCTGGGTAGGGGGTTGTTACGGGCGGGATCGGGAGGGCACAGACCGGAGCGGCATGGAGGGGGGTCCGGCCGGCTCGGGGCATCCCCGCGTGACGGGCTTCTCTCCCCGGGACGGTGGCCCCTCTCGGGGCATCCCCTCGCACCGGTGGCTGGGGGCTGCGCTCGGGGCTTTCCCCCACGCGGAGCGGAGGGTCCTGCCCGGGGCACAATCCCGGAGAGCCGGGGCTGTCCTTGGCAAATCCCCCCTCCCCGCGGGGCTGAGCTGGGGGCATCGTGGCAGGGTGCCGGGGGACTCGACCGTCCCCACACACTCGCGGAGCAGCATCAACCGTCCCCTTTCCACGCCAGCAGGGCCGGGGGCGCTCAGGTGTCCCACGAGCAGCAACGGCTTCTGCAGGGTTTCCAGAACCTGCAGCTGTCTGGGTACAGCTGGCCACTAAGACATCTAGGCTTTGGGATCTGCGGTTATCCCCTTCCCCAGCCACGATGGCTTTGTAGCTCCTCGCAGCCCTGGGACTCCCCTGGAGCCGCTCTCCTTCTCTTGGGCTATAAAACGCCCGTAAACATCCTCTACCTGGGGGCACCACTTGAAAAGCACTTGATTTCCTGGGAGGACGCACAGCATTACAGTGCATTTATCCCGCGGGATGAACCACTTCTATAACGCCTGGGCTCCAGGGAGTATCTCACCGTAGCCCTACCTGTCTGGGCATCCATCTGCATGGAAAATGCTGCCTCTGCCCTGGCTGATACTGGGGTTGTCTCGCGGAAACCATTTAGTCTGTCTAGACAAGTATGATGAAGAGCAAAGTGCCTGGGACTGGGAATGATTAGAGGTCAGGTATCTCTGCAGCATTAGCTTTGTGGTACTGGTGGGTGTTGCTCAGTGCTTTTGGGTCTTTGCTTAGCAAACACACAGCAGCCAGCTGGTGGATTGTAGGAGTTGTCCTCACGTAGAGCTGGAGCTCGTGTGAGAGCGAGGGAAGAAAAGCACAGCCAGCCCTTCATCACACACGTGCATGAGAGAAGCATCGCAGAGATTTTAACCAGACTAAAATGAATGGAAAAAGCACAGAAAAGGGTGAATAAGTGGGTGATGAGGGGGAGCAGGGGGACCAGCAGCTTCATTTCTGGAGGGTAACACAGAGAAGTTCATGAATGTCTGTCTGGCACTTAGAGAACCTCAAATAGAGGGCATTGAAGAAAAAAAAAGGAAAGGCAGCATTGAGTATGAGCACTGAATAAATAAAATCCTTAGAAGACTGAAACCAGGCATAATGTATGGCCTTAATACATATTCAAACGAAGAACGAGCAGTGAAGAGAGCAGGCTTCAACATAAAACAAAATCAAGGGGAAAGGGGATGTGTAGGTGATATTAAATACTCAAGAACACTTAAATAAGAATAGTTAAATAAGGACAGGTGCTTCCACCAGTCTCCTTCTGTATTTCATGACCTTTACAAATCCAGTCGTCTGTTCTGCCCTGTGAGTTCTCCATCTGACTCGTCCAACAGTCCAAGTAAATTAATGAGGAAAATTCATGTGAGGACAAACTTTCAAGACGGAGCCTGGCAGCGATCACTTATCCATCACAGCTCCAGTATGACAGGCAGATTCTCCTCTCAGTAAACACGTGTCCCTGGGGGTTTCCACAGCACTAGGAATGACTCTTTTTGAGAAGAGAAAAGAAAGCATCTGTTTCCAAGTCACTACCATATTCTAGAGCCATTAAACACAAATATTCAGGATCTGGCAGAATGTGAAGCCAGTAGGTTTTATCTAACATTATGGTCTATGTTTAAAACCCACCTGGACATGTTCCTGGGTGACTTGGTCTAGGTGATCCTGCTGTGGTGGGGGGATTGGACTAGATGATGTTTCGAGGTCCCTTCCAATCCCTAATGTTCTGTGATTCTGTAGGACTCGGTGTTTTGTGGCCATTTAATACAAAGTGAACAGGAGACACCGCAGTTCCTTGTGGGCACAAGGATGGGGACAATCAACTCCAGACTTGGTGAGCAGAGATGGATTCTAAGAAGTACTGAGCATCTTCCTCTGCAGCTCCTGGGAGCTGCTCCATTTTGGGTCTGCTCTTGGCCAAACAGATCTGGTCTGACCTCAGTAGCTGAACTTACCCAGTAGGCAAAGCCTGGCTCTGTGCGAGGGGCTGTGTTGGGGTTCTCAGGGAAGGAGCTGGACTAGAATCATAGACTCATAGAATCATAGAATCATTAGGGATTGGAAGGGACCTCAAAAGATCATCCAGTCCAATCCCCCTGCCTCAGCAGGATCACCTAGACCAAGTCATACAGTCAGTCAGGGTTGGAAGGGACCACAGGATCATCCAGTTCCAACTCCCCTGCCATGGGCAGGGCTAGCGAGAGTTTGATTTGGACCAGAGCTAAATGCTCTCACACCCTCGTGTCCTCTCTCTGTCCCATCTTGCTGGACTCTTTTAGCCACTGAGAGTTCAGCTTCCCAAGACAAGATAAATCTCTTCCTTGAACATGTCAACAAATATATTGAGAAAATTGCTTTCAGGCTGTCACGGTGGCACTGGGGAGGAGAGCCTGACCCCAGCGTAGCAGCAGCAGACACCAACAGCCATCTCAGGAGAAGAGCTGTTCAGGAGCCAGGGCATGTGTCAATAATTAGCTAATGCTCGTTGTGTTTGCTCTGGGCTCTTAATTTCTGTTGACTGGCTATGAATTCTCTGTGCTATCACTGCTTGTTTACAGTACAGCACCTAACTTGGGCAATTAATCAGCTCTAAGAGACTCTGCTAATGTCTCTCTGACATCCGAAGAGCCGGGTTAAGTGAATCTACCTCTAAATACTCCTCAAGAGCTGGGAGGGGTGGAAAACTGAATGAGGCTCCTTCTGTGCATCTGCAGCCTATGGTGTCAGAGTTAGAAATGACTCACAAGTTGACTTGTAAAATGAACAACTTTAGCCTGACCAGCTTTGAAAGAACCAACCAGCCAAACTGATCTGGACAACGTCAGAGCCAGGTTCCACACAAGGCCAAATGAACCCACTGGGTGCTGAGAGCCCTTCTCAGGATCTCATGGACTTTTCTGCCCACGAGGCCGTTTCCATCTTGGTGGAACATCCCGACCATGTGGTATTGCCTCGGTTTTTGGGGATGCCGCCGTTCCTGGAAGGAATCTACCTATCCAGGAAAACAGTGTCAATGCAGCAGAGAATAAATGGCATAACTGGGAATTCCAGAAAGAATAACTCATTGGCAATTTTCAATTACAAGGAATAATTTATAGGAGCCTGATTTGCAAAGGGAATAATTTATGAGTCAGCTGAACTGCATATGAAGCACGGTGCAGGTTCGCGTAGGAAAGGGAAGGTACTGGCTGCTCAGCTGTCATGTGCTGAGACTGGGTTTTGGGGGAATTTCTCATAAAAACACCCACTATGAGGAAAAAAAAATCTGTTGAGCTTCATAGGAAGAAGATTTGTGTGATGCTCCCAGTCTGGTCTGAGAACTCCTCTGTGCTGCCAAAAGCCAGACGTACAGCCCGGGTTGTCTTTGCAGCTCCTGCCTTGCATCACACCCCACAAGCAGAAAGACCACCACTACATTCCTTGGAATCCTTGGAAAAGGCTGTCTCCAACAGCAACTCACAGCATCACAGAGCATTAGGGATTGGAAAGGACCTTGGAAGATCATCTAGTCTGCTCCCCTTGCCAGAGCAGAGAGTCAAGTGCCACAACCTTGGGGTTACGTCCCCCCGACTGCCCTGCCTGGATGTGATGATGGATAATGTGAAAGGTCTGAGCAATGGAAAAAAGCAGAAGGTCTGTGTAAGCTGGTTGAGGGTTCCTAGCACAGGGTGGCTCCTTCTCTGTGCTGTTCAGAGACCCTGTGGGCGGCAGGAGGGCACAGGCTGCAGTTTGCCACTGCACAGACAGGCTCATGGATACGATGCAGGATGGGTGCTCCTGGTTCTGCAAAAGTCCCACTAGCAAACGGCTGCGAACCGTAAGGACAACGCGCAGCCTGGGAATAGGTTGCCTCTTGCCCCACAGTGAAGGCAGAAAATAGCTCCCATGTGGACATGATGAGAGAGCGTCTCTGCGTGCAGCACATCTTTCAGTGATTACTTTGCTTAAAGCATTTCCTCCTATGCAACTACATGTTGTTGGATGTTTAAACAAGAGTAACTACTTTCTCCTCTTTGGGACCTGCTAGTCAAGTCCTGTGGCTGGCCAGTAAACAAGGGGCCAAAGAGCTGCTGCTTTGTGTCTTTAAAGACATGAGATACCTGCAGGGCAGAAGGATGCATTGGTGCTACCCACTTCTTCTTCTTCACCACCTTGGCAGCTTGAAAGATGGAATTAAAAGCTATCCCAGCTGAAGTGCCATTCCCTGCAGCAGGGAGTCACACGGGGCACCCTCGACACGAGAGCTAAACACTACCGAGCCCTTTGGTGCTACTTCAGTCCATGAAACACTACGTCCATGGGTTGGATCAAGCACAAACAAGACCTCCTGTCGTTAGTGTCCTTCCAGCTGCTAAAGTTGTCCATGAGAGTTTTCTGAAGCACTGCTTTTCCCCAGCAAAGCTGTTCAGAAAAGCTTGTTAGAGAGAAGTGTTTGTGCTGGGTTTGGAGAGTGTGACAGGGCTGCTGCTCTGACTAAGCAAAAGGAGAGCCCCTGTGATGAGGAGGAGGAGGAGGAGGAAGAGGAGGAGGAGATGCACGTCGCTTTGGACTGCGGCCGTGCACTGCACTTGAGCTTTCAAGCCACTGGAGCATAATCATGGACATCCTTGGGCATGGTCGTGGCTGGGAATGTCTGGAGCTGGGTCAATGCCCCCTTTTAGGAAGCTTTGGGAGACAATGTGTATCCCTTAGCCTTGGGCACACACGATATTCCATGAGAGCCTGGGGGGGCACGTGCTAAACACTGTGAGCTCGTTGTGTCTGCTGCTACATCCCCTCTAGAAGAGAGAAATCCATTCATTTGCTAAGCAGCTTCTCCTCCCCCAGACCGCTCTCCACTTACTGCCAGAAACACTGATGACAGTGGCCCATGCTTCTCAGAACCTTCCTTTGACAAGATCCTGCCCAGCCAGGACCAAGTGCAAAGCTTCCCCTTGATTTCCCTGGGAGGAACAGGCAGCAGGGAGCTCACAGAATCTGAGTGTTGCTGGCAGTTTCCAAGTGCAAATTCTGCACAAACCCCTCAGTAGTTAAATTTTCTGCAGAACAAGTGAGACTTCCTCCTTAGGGAAACCCTCAGCCCAGGCCAAGGCAAAACTCTTGATGTGACCTGGTGGGGTCAGACTCTCACATCATCCTCTCACATAGAATCATTAGGGATTGGAAGTGACCTTGAAAGACCATCTAGTCCAATCCCCCTGCAACAGCAGGATCACCTAGACCAAGTCACACAGGAACACATCCAGGTGGGTTTTAAACATCTCCAGTGAAGGAGACTACACAACCCCCCTGGGCAGCCTGTTCCTCTCAAACCTGAAAGCAAGTCAGAAGTGCAGAGAATCATAGAATCATAGGATCACTAGGGATTGGAAGGGACCTCTAAAGATCATCCCATCCAATCCCCCTGCCACAGCAGGATCACCCAAACCAAGTTACATAGTCGGTCAGGGTTAGAAGGGACCACAGGATCATCCAGTTCCAACTCCCCTAACATGGGCAGGGACACCCCACCCTAGACCAGGCTGGCCAGAGCCTCATCCAGCCTGGCCTTAAACACCTCCAAGGATGGGGCCTCAACCACCTCCCTGGTCAACCCATTCCAGGCTCTCACCACTCTCATGGTGAAGAACTTCCTCCTCACATCCACTCTAAATCTATCCATCTCCAGCTTTGCTCCATTCCCCCTAGTCCTGTGGCTACCTGACATCCTAAAAAGCCCCTCCCCAGCCTTTTTGTAGCCCCCCTTCAGATACTGAAAGGCCACAATAAGGTCACCTGGGAGCCTCCTCTTCTCCAGACTGAACAGCCCCAACTCTCTCAGTCTGGCCTCATAGGAGAGGTGCTCCAGCCCTCTGATCATCCTGGTGGCCCTCCTCTGCACTCGCTTCAGCATCTCCACATCCTTCTTGTAATCAGGGCTCCAGAACTGGACGCAGTGCTCCAGGTGGGGTCTCACCAGAGCAGAGTAGCGGGGGAGAATCACCTCCCTCGACCTGCTGGCCACACTTCTCCTGATGCAGCCAGGATCCAGTTCACCTTCTGGGCCACAAGTGCACACCGCCAGCTCATTGCTCCTGGACAGAGAGATGACAAAGCGCAGAACCAAGTGACCAACCTCCTCCCACAGAACTGCTGCTGCAGCCACCTGTGAAGATCACTGGAAGTGCTTTGACCCGTGGTGGCTCAGAGAGCCAGCTTTGGTTGGATTAGGGCCCTCGTACTGCTCCAGACCCCACCGTGCCATCTGCTGTCAGTCTGTGATGCTGGAGGACCACAAAGCCTACGGAAGCAGAACTGCTCAGCCGCTCCCGAGCGCAGGCTACACGCCCCGAGCGCCAGGGAAGATCACAGGAACCCAGCGAGGGCTGGTTAGACAGACACACGCGGCTCTTCCCAAGGGTTAGATGCAAAACGCCGCGTTAATATTCATGAGCTGCCACCTTTCTCTCACGGAGCCTCCTCTGCATAACTGAGGGAAGGCTTCGGCTGGCGCTGAAGCTAGTTTGTCTAATATTGAATCTTCTTGTGATACTGCTGTCCTCGGGGGCCACCGAACATCACTTAGCTGCCACAGCCAGCCTGCCAGGGCCAGGCTGCAGAGCTGCTTGCATGAAAGGCTTAACCAGCTCTTCCCCAAAATACTTCACCTCTTTTTTTTCTGTGATGGGCTTATGCTGTTGGAATCACAGATCATTAGGGATTGGAAGGGACCTCGAAAGATCATCTAGTCCAAGCCCCCTGACACAGCAGGATCACCTAGACTAAGTCCTACAGAAACACATCCAGGTGGGTTTTAAATGTCTCCAGAGAACGAGACTCCACAACCTCACCCTGGGAAGCCCATTCCACTGCTCTGCACCCTCATCATGAAGAAGTTCCTTCTGACATTTATGTGGAACTTCCTATGTTCCACCTCACACCCATTGGCTCTTGTCCTATCATTAGATGTCACCAAGCAGAGCCTGGCTCCATCCTCCCGACACCCACCCTGCACATACTTATCAACATTAATGAGGCCACCCCTCAGTCTCCTTTTCTCCAAGCTCAAGACACCCAGCTCCGTCAGCCTCTCCTCATCAAGGAGATGCTCCACTCCATCATCTCTGTGGCTCTGCGCTGGACTCTCTCCAGCAGTTCTGTGTCCTTCTGGAATCGAGGGGCCCAGAACTGGACACAAGATTCCAGATCCACAGGCTTGTGCTTTGCATCCTCTTTCTTCCTTCCCTCTCTCCAAGATGTCTCTTGGAATCTCACAAGTGCCTTAACTGCAACAGGAAACAGGACCATGGTGCCTGCAGCTTTGGAAAGCCTTGGTCTTAGAGAGGACCCTTGAGAGGATGATTTTGGGATGCTCTGAATCAAATGTCTTTCTGCTGCAGGCTGCTTTTTGCTCTTTATTTACCACTTTACATCATCACCAGCTCTCTTGATGCTAATGCAGTGTGACATGAAGTTATTCATAGAATCATTAGGGATTGGAAGGGACCGCGAAAGATCATCCAGTCCAATCCCCCTGCCACGGAAGGATCACCTAGATTCATGAAGGGACAGGATGGCAGTGGGCTTGTATGTGTCTTACTAGAGAGGCAGCAGCAGCAAGCAGGGTCTCACCACCTGTGGTTCAGGCTGGGCAAACATTTCCACTTCTTGCAGCTGTGGAAGAGGAGGCTGAGGGAGCTGGGCAGGTTTAGCTTGGAGAAGAAAAGGCTGAGGGAGGACCTCATTGCCCTCTACCAGTACCTGAAAGGAGGTTGCAGAGAGGTGGATGTTGGCCTCTTCTCCTCAGTAACTAAAGACAAAACCAGGAGAGACGGTCTGAAGTTCAGGCAGGGGAGGTTTGGATTGGATATTAGGAAGAAATCCTTTACAGAAAGAGTGGTGAGGCACTGGAACAGCCTTCCCAGGGAGATGGTTGAGCCACCATCCCTTAAATGGAGGCACTTAGGAAATGTGTAGACAACTTTACAGCCTGCTGTAGTGACAGGCATGGAGGAGGATTAAAAGCTGTTAGAGACTGTCACCAGCAAACAGCTACTTTCATCATGGAATCATAGATTCTTTCAGGCTGGAAAAGACCCTAGGGAGCATCAAATCCAGCCCATAACCCTGCTCTGCCCAGTTCACCACTAGACCAGATCTCTGAGCACCTAGAGCACATCTAAATGATCTTTAAACACATCCAGGGATGGTGACTCAACCCCTTCCTGTTCTAATTCCTGACTGCTCTGGTAGTGAAAGAAGTTTTCCCACTGTCCAGCCTAACCCTTCCCTAGTGCAGCCTGAGGCCAGTCCCTCTTCACTAGTGCCAGGTAAGTTGGAAGTTCAGGCTTCTGGTGGGTTGATAAATAAAGACCAAGATCTACCTCTTATGCCACAGAGCTTTGAGGGCCACAAGGGCTGTGATTTAGCCCAGACAGAAAGGAGCCCACTGCCTGACATCACACGAGGGCCAGTGCATCCAGCTGCACAGTGTCAGAGGGACTTCCTATGGCAGTGGGACTTCAGGAGAGCCCACCAAACAATTAAATAAATCAAACAGCTTTGATGTGGACAACTGAGAGCAGCAGTGAGGCTGTTCATTCGTGAGCACCATCTGCTGGTGCATTGTCCACAACCCAGCGATGTACACACAGACCTAGAACACCCGGTACCACCTGCGCCGGTGTAGAGGTAGGTGTAGGACTGCCGGCCAGTGCTGAGCACGACATCTGGACATCTGGAAGCTCCCATTCCAACCTTACAGCCAGTACCTTGGGGCAAACTGCTTTGAGAGCAAAGTGAGAGAAGGTTCCCAGGTCCTTCACAAGGTCACATGCTGATGGCTGCATCTCCTCCTGCAGGCAGTGCCACAGCTGCTGGCTCTCTCCACGATGCTGCAGTGCAAACACGCTCAGGAATTCAGCTTCGGGCCCCGGGCTCTGAAGGACGCGCTGATCTCCACCAACCCAGCCCTGCAGGAGCTCTATGCCAAAGCTTTCTCCAGGGCAGAGAAGCTGTTCCTCTCGGAAGCCTACAACCCCCAGAGAACACTCTTCTGCACGCTGCTCATCCGGACGGCTTTTGACTGGATCCTCAGCCACCCCGATGCTCCTGAGGACTTTGAGACGTTCTATCACGCCATGCTGAGGAGGAAGCAGAACTTCTACCGAAAGCACATTTACCTGCAACCTATAGGTATCGGGGGTATCTTCTCTGAGCTGCCTGGAGAGACAGGGGAGGGAGGAGGGTGGTGCCAAGTCCTCTTCTAAGGACTAAACTGCAAAGTGCCATCGCCACCGCAAAGCTACGTGTCACACCAAAGGCTCTGAGGTGCCCCAGCCCCGAGTCACAACCATCAGTAGACCTGTCCTGTAGGTAGTCAGACTTGCTATGAATACATGTAGATATTTATCTACTTGTAAACCAGTTCTGGATGAAACAGCATCTCTGGAGCTCCATCCCTGAGGGATCGTTGGAAACAGACACTCATCCCCACGTCAAACTGTTTCTGCACAACTTAAACAGGAGACAAACTTCCCAGTTGGTCTCCTCTGCTAACAGGAGTGTCTTAATGGCTTGAGCCACCACTTAGGAAGAGGCTCCTTTTCTCCTGATCTGTACAACCATTCAGAGATGTCCACCACACCCCAGAGTGTGAATGGACCTTCAGAATGAGACAGCTTTCATCTTTCCCTGTTGCTGTGGCCAGCCCCACAAAACCCCTTCTGACCCTGCGGTTCACCCTGATAACAGAACTTCTCTCCTTAGACTTAATCGAAGGGCCAGCTGGGCTCTCACTGCTGGATTCCCTGCAGAGCTGTGTCGAGTCTTTCTTTCTGGGTCTCCGTGTGAAGTGCCTCCCCTCCATCCCCATCTCATCCATTCACTGCTGCTACCGCCACAGCGAGGACTCGGACAGGGTGCAGCTTCATGCAGGTAAGGACCTGGGAGCAGAGAGCCCACAGAGACACCAGCTTGGCCCATGGGCACAGCCCTCCCTTAGGAAATGCCTGAAACAGCCCTTCATTGCCTGAGCAGGGAGGGGAGGAGGAAGGGAGTGAAAAGGGAGAAATCCTGTTCCCGTGGAAAAAAACCCAGGACACAGGAATCAAACCCAAAGTGAGTGACTTCCATCACATTTCCCTGCCCTGTTTGTCCTTTGCAGCATCACTGCGGTTGGGTCCAGCTCTGCAGGAAGGCACTGCTGGGGTGGTGTGGTCCCAGCTCTCCCATCTCTTGTCCAGAGCCAAAGTAAACGAGTGCCCTGGGTGGTGCAGGTGGGGAGCTCGCTGGCCTTTCATGTTAGGAAACCTGGGTTCAGGGGTCACGCAGCTCCCCAGGGAAACGGGTTTGGCAGCTGCCAAACTCATGCTGCACAAACATCCCTCTGAAATGAGCCGTTGGCAGGTACCGCGGGCAGCACGAGCTCAGTACAGGCTCGGTGATGCAGGTGCTCCAGCTCAGGTCTCAGGTGTCTGTAGGGAAACTGTTCTCCTTGCAGGTAGTTATCCCGGGGTTAGCTCTGAATTCACCCACACCTCTGCCTGTAGCTCTGCTTCGTTTCAACCCTGTGCTCAGTACTGCTCCCAAAGTCAGGTCTGCCCACACTCTGGTGTGAGAAGATGGGCTGCACAGCCCCGGTTCTCCATCCAAGATGCTCCATCCAGCAGCTCTGCCAGTCTGTGTCTTGGGTTACATCCTCCTCCCCACAAGGAGCAGAAATCCTGGCCCTTGCCTGCCTTCTGGGGCTGCTTCATTTAATGAACATCTCCGCTGTGTTTGTCCAGATGGGATCCTGAATTTCCTGAAGAACAACAAGCCCATGGATGCCCTGTGTGTCCTTGGACTCACTCTGCTGGACCTTTACCCGTGTGAGACCTGGAGCTTCACCTTCAGCAAATTCCTGCCCGGACAAGGTGGGATTGGTGCTCCATGGCCACAGCTTCCCTTTCACGCTGCTGTCTCTCAGGTTAGAGACAGTCCTAACAGAGCTGATGCCTGACTCGCACACTCCTCTCTTTACAGAGGTGGGGGTCTGCAGCTTTGCCAGGTTTTCGGGGGATTTCCCCCAGGCTGGTTGCAGCAGCCTGAGCCCACTCACGCAGACTGAACAGTCACGTGAAGCCAGCAAGGAGAGCGGAGACCGACCACTGCCCTTCAGCGCCCAGGAGATGGTCCAGTGCTGTAAGGTAAGACCAGCACCCTCCTTCAGCCCGCATTTCTTGCCATGTAGGGTTGAACAGTTCAGACCCGGCCACAACCCATGTCCCAGCCCTGAGAAGCAGGTGTGGGACTTTGCTCCCAGAAGACTCAGGTAGCCATGGCTAAGTCCACACCTTCAGTGCCATCCTGAAGAACTTGGACTTCAGTGCACTGAGGAGGCACCTCCTACAAGTTTGTAGATACATTCATACCCAGATGGCCTTAATCCCACTCATCTCCAACACTTCCCATCATGAGTGCTGCCCTTTCTCATCTCAGCATCTGCTCTGTGCCCTTGTGTCTATGGAGGAACTTACAGCAACCTTCCCATCCCTGAAAAGGGATGTCAGGAGGCTGGGGAAGACTGTTCACAAGGGCAGGGAATGATAAGGTGAGGGGTCATGGTTTGAAGCTGGAAAAGGGCAGATTGAGTCTGGACAGGAGGAAGAAGTTCTGGAATCTGAGGGTGGGGGATACCTGGACCAGGCTGCTTAGAAAGGTGATGGAGGCCCCATCCCTGGAGCCATTCGAGGTCAAGCTAGATGGGGCTCTGGGCAATCTGTTCTAGTTGGAGATGTCCCTGCTTGTTGTAGAGGGGTTGGACTAGATGACTTTTGGAGGTCTCTTCCAGTCCTAGGATTTCTCCCAGAACTGATCCCTGTGGAGCAGCTGAGCTGGCAGCTCAAGCAGCTCAGTCCATGGGAGAAATCTGCAAGAAGCTACTGGTTCTTCCAAAGCAGATGCTCTTAACACTTGTGCCAAAGCAAAAACTAAGCTGGAGTGAGCTGGCCAAGGCTGAGTGCTTTGGGAACTGGCAACTGTGGAAAGGCTGAGGACAGAGGATTCCCCTCCTCCACCTCCCACTGCCCCCTAACACCAATTACTACAAGGAAGGCTAGAAAATCCCGAGCAGACCCCATGCACTGCTGTGACCTTTTCTTTCCCCAAAGGTGACCTGTCACGAGATCTGCCACCTGATGGGGCTGGGGACGTGCCGCTGGCTGCAGTGCATCATGCAGGGCGCGCTGAGCCTGGACGAAGCTCTGCTGCGGCCCCTCGAGCCGTGTCCCATCTGCCTCCGCAAGCTGCAGCACGTTGTGGGCTTCAAGCTTGTCGAGCGCTACAGGGTGAGAGAGAGACCCGCCAGCCCTTCCTGCAGTGAGGGGACGTAGCAGGGAGCCGACTGGCTGCGCCAGCGCGTTGGAGGCAGGTGCTCTCGGCACAGGGTCTGCTAGACAGCTGATCGGGGCAGCTGAACACAGGGTCTGTGACTGTCCTAGCACCTCACACCAGTCCCAGGGCTTTTGGCTGTGTGCAAGCAACAGTGCAACAGGTCGGTGCTGCTCCTGAAAACGAGGCAGGTCTGTAAGCCAGAGCAGCAGCAGCGAGCGCAGCGGTTCCCCTCTGTTCCCTTTCCTCTGCCTCTTTGGGGCTGCTGCTAACAGGGAGAAAATGCTGCAGTTGCTCTGTTTCAAAACAAGAGCAACCATCCCTTGTTGTTACTCTCTCTGGAGGGTCCCAGACACATCTTGTGTCTGTTCTCAGCTGCACATGGAACAGCTCACACCACGTTCAGACAACATCAGGAACAGAGCCCGGAGCTACAGAATGAGTTTCCTACTTCCACGTTTCAAAGGCAGGATTCCCTAGCAAAGTGGCTGTAGGAGCAGGAATAAAATCAGCCTCCTCACTCAGCACCTACCTCCTCCTGGTTATAATTCCAGCCTGACACACAACGTGTTCAGAGACAGTGTTTTCCACAGCTCCCTGTTTAAAGTCTGTGGGTTATATCTGTAGCAAGATACAGGCAGATGGAGAACCAGGATGCCTCTAGTTTCATTCAGCTCGGAAACAGACAGACAGAAGCACAACAAAGGATGCAGGATGGCAAAAAACCCCCCACACTGTGTGGGTCTGCTGCTTGTCTGTACCTCTGCAGCGATGTCAGACCCATCTCTGCCTCTGGGGCTGTTTGGTCCCTGCTTCTGTCTGGGAGGTGCCTCATTTGCCCAGACTACCAGAGGAGTAAGTCCTGGTTTGTTTGAACACCCGGCCTGTCAGCATCCAGCTAGAGCTTTCCAGAGGAGAACTGCCATCTGCATTCAGCTTCTCTCGAGCCATCTTTGCCTTTACATCAGCAGTAAACACAGCAGTTGGCTCGGCAGCCCCAGCAAACACAAACCTGAAGAGAGGATGCTCTTGCCAAACGTCACAGCTGCTTCCCTGACAAGGAAAAGCCCAGCTAGCTGTAGCACGAGTTGGAACAAGAGAGCTGTGATGAGCTCTGTAAGAGGCTGTGCTACAGCACCGAGGGGAAACAAACACCCGAGGTGAATGAAGCACTTAAGGAACCTGACAGAGCATTTGGAGACACCAGCAGGCAGCGAAGTCGGTTGCTAAGCTGTTCCGAGAGGCTGCGGCTGGCCAAGCGCAAGTCTGGAGTCACATCTCCCTTTGGAGAGGGATCACAGGTCCCACCTGCTCCACAACAGCCCCAGACACCCACAATAAACACAGGAAATACCAGAGGCAAAGCTGCTCCTCGCTGGGAGCGGGTAGCACCGAGACAGGGAAACGGGCAGAGGAGCATCTGGGACAGGAAACCAGCACAGGAGGAAGAGCCCCGAGTTGCACTCACAAGCCCTCTGCTTTTGCACCACAGCTGCTTGCTGCAGCCCGAGTCACCCTGAAAACTGAAAGCAAACCCGTTCTGATGATGCTTCCCCATCACAGCTAACGTCTCCACCTGCTGCTCCTGCAGCACCCCAGGCTGCTCGGCACGCAGCGCTGAGCTTTGCGTGCAGTGGCCACACTGCGGGAGAGGCTGCAGCCCTACAATCCCTTCCCAAGGTTGGGAATCAATAAACCACCCAGACAATGAGGTGAGAGACAGGGGAGATTTGCTGGTAGCGACCATGAGTCAAATCGTCCCCTCTTTTTGCTGCAAATGATCCAGACTGTTTGAACATCCTCCGTGCAGCAGCCTTTTCTCCTCTGGGCACAGAGCAGCCGTCGTTCCTCCCCAGGTTCCTCCCAGGTTTTGGGGAGCTTTAAAAGACATTATGGGCTGGTTGCAGCTCTTCAACAGTTTTGCTGTCCCCTACCCTAGTCTGGCCCCCGTTGCAGCTTCTGGTGCCGCCTTTGTTTCTCAAATCCAGAGGGAGGGAGCAGCTCTAGGAGGTGGGATGAGGCAGGAGGAAAGTTGTCCCCTTGCATTTTTTCTTGCCCCAGAAGGAGGGGGCAGGGTGGATTAACTTTGCTGAATGAGTCCATTTTATTCTTGTATGAAATTCTTCCCTGAGGCTTCATGCACAGACTGAAACGAGAAACAGGGACTGTTTCTCCCACCCACTCCGTTCGAGCTCTTTATCTTCTCTGTCACTTGCCCAGAGAGACTGCAGTGGAGGAAGGAGGGGAAGGAGCGAGGGGGCTTTAGGGGAAGGGTTGCACAGCCTGCTGGAAATCTCCTGCCTGCTCCCCAAACACCACATCTCACCCTGAGCTGAGTATCTACAGACCCAGCACAGTGACTCAGGTATGAAATCAGGTTCATACTCTGTCTTGTGTTTCCCCAAAGTAGTCACAGGGCTTTGCAAAGGTATCAGCTGGGAGCTGCAGAGAGTCCAGAAGAAGAAACAGCTGTGAGAAAGCTGACAAGCACACAACCCCCCAGCACAAGGCAGAGGAGATCACCTCTTCTCCAGCAGAGACTGGAGCACTTCGACTCACTGCCCAGAGCGCAGGGAACAACCGTGCCAGGAGCAGCCCATCATGCGCCCGGCCGTAGCATTTAGCATTTCAAAAGGAAATAGTCTCAGACATTTTCCTTTCGTTAATTCTTTCCTGGAGCCCTGCCCTGTGCACTTGAGCTCGAGAGGCAAAGAGCTATTCTTAGGAATGAAGTGCAAGTTATCGCAACACGATGGAACAAGATTCTAAGCCACTATCTCAGGAGCTTTTGCAACACAACTTCCTCTAGACAGGCACCGGTCTGGCTCTTGAGGAGATCACATCCATGCAGCAGGGAGGGATTCTGGGCTGGTTTCTCCTGCCACCTTCAAAACTAAGATACAGCCCACATCTGACTGGAGGCAGCTCTGCCAAAGACGCTGACTCAAAGAAAGCAGGAGAAGCAGTAGCCCCTGTAGCTTCAGAAGGTAACTGGGAGCTGTCTGCACCCAACCTGGGGCTGAGCAATGGGCAGGTTTAGCTGACAAGCACTGGGGAAAGGCAGAAGTGTTTTATCTCCTCCTCTAAATGAAACTTCTTTCCTCTCATCACAGAAGCTCTACTCTTGGACACAGACTGTGTTGTCCGCCTGGCCACGGAAAGAGTCAGCAGACCTGTCAGCCTCAGAGGACATCCTTCCATACAGCTCGGACTCTGGGATGTGCTGCGAGAATGACTCTGAGGCTGTGACCTCTTTGTCAGAGCCACTGACACCAGACACTTGCAGCCAGGCCCTCTCCATCAGCCAGGAGCTGGACCAGGACGAGCACTCGTGCTTGCTGGCAGAGGCGCAGAGCCAGCCCCAGCTCGCCGGCCCCGCCAAGTCCACAGACATGATTAAAGATTACGAACTGTGGCTGGAGTCGTGCATCGCTGCTCTGGAGAGGAATGTCTCAGAGGAGGAACTGGCACAAGTAGACAACAGCGTGGACACTCTGGCCAAGTGGGAGATGTTCACAGGACAACTGCCTGCGATGAAGAAGGACCTGCCCTTTGCCAGGGACAGCAGCGGGCTGCGCAAAGTCCTCGGAGACAAATTTTCCTCCTTGCGGAGGAAACTGAGTTCCAGAAAACTGTCCAGAGGGGAGTCGTCCCCTCATCGCTGGCGGTGGGAGGAAAACTAGGCTGGGTCTGCCCTGGACTGGGCCGGCTCTGGGTCTGCTAGAGCCCTGCTCCTGACCTTTCTCACCATGAGCTGTTGCTGTCACAAAGAGACAGCAGCTCCCCGCAGGAATAAAAGCTGTTTCTTTTTCTGAGCTTGCCCGTGGTTTTGATGTGATTTGTTCTTCCCCAGGGGCTCCTGTGCTGGCCCAAGTGGCCGCGCTTGCCCAGTCCCACAAGGAGTCACGTGTAGGTGTGTGCATCTCCCTGATGGAGTTCACTTGGTCTGAAGTCAGCTAGGAAGAGGTCTGTGCTAAACACTCCACCATCGGAACCGACGCAGCGCGATCCTCTGCTGAGCGTTTCAGCCTGAGGCACAGATCACCCTTCTCCCTCTCCTCATCATCTCTGTTCTGGTCACTGGAGGTTTCTCTGTGCACAGCCAAGGCTGATGGACTGGTGCTACAAGTAGGGAGAGAAATGGAATCATTACAGTCAGGAGAGACCTACACACTCATCCAGTCCAACCATCAACCCCACAAAACCCTGTCCCCCATGGTCTCATCTACTTGTTTTTTAAACCCCTCCAGGTGACTCCACCCCCTCCCTGAGCAGCCTGTTCCAACCCCTGATCATCAGTCAGGGAAGAAGTTTTTCCCGACATCCAGCCTAACGCTCCCCTTGCACAGCCTGAGGCCATTTCACCTTCTTCTAACACTAGTGACTGCAGAGATGAGACCAACCCCCACCTGTCTACACCCTCCTTTCAGGAACAATAAGGGCTCCCCTCAGCCTCCTTTTCTCCAGATTAAACAGCCTCAGTTCTCTCAGCCTCTCCTCATCAGACCTGTCCGCCAGGCCCCGAACAGAGGATGGAGGAGGCCAGGCACACAGTGAACAAAGCAGGAAGATCCCTGGCAGCCCATCTGCAACACAGAACAGGGTTAGTTGGTGACTGTCTTCTGGCTGACACTCAAGGGGATCTCCAGAGCTGCTTGGCTCCAAACAAAGCCAGGCTTGGAGCCATGAGCTGTAACTACCCACATCCTCTGTAAATTGGCACAAAGAGGAAACCTCTGAAAACGCTCACACGCTCAGTGATTAGTAACTTAAAAGGGGGAGCTGCGCCCGCATCCCTCCCTCTCTGCCGGGAGAAGTCACCGCTACAGTCCTTTCTCTCTGCTCCGCTCCGTAAGTCACCCAGCGGAGAGGAACGGGCGCTGTGCTGGCACCAGGAGCCGCAGCACCGCCGGTGCATGCCGTTCCTCCCAGCTATTTATAGACAGAGCCGGGAGGTTGATGGGTTTGCTCTGCAGCAGCAGCCTGCCAGGAGAAGGTCGACTCGCTCCATCCCCAGTTCACTCCAAGCTCAGCACCAGTAACACACCTCCCAGCTCCACGGCCACGCTTCGCGTTGCCCCAGTCTAAAAATATCTGCAGGTAGGACCGGGTCCGGTTCAGGCGAGAGGCAGGAGAGGATGTTCCAACAGCCTTGGCTGCCCCGAGCGCTGCGAGGGCCCCAAGCAGTCCCCCCCGCAACGCGCTTTTGGAGCGGGAAGGGAGGAGATGCTCGAGGTGCAGGTGAGCAGAAGCGATGACCTCGCAATAAATCCAGCTGGGTTCCGGGAACACGATTCACACGGGGAGACAAAAAGGCAGCTCTGGCTTCGGGGCCGATGACGGCGATTCCTGGAAACACGTTTTCCAGGCTGGACGGGGCGGGGGAGCCGCTGCTACCGCCCTCTCCCGGCAGCTTCCGTGGCCGTGGGCTTCGCGTCCAGGACGTTCTTCCCAGCAGCAGCGATTTTCCAGGCAAATCCTGCGCGAGTCACTAACCAGTATCGCAGAATCATTAGAGGTCGGAAGGGACCTCGAAAGATCATCTAGTCCAATCCCCCTGACACAGGAGGATCACCCAGGCCAAGTCACACAGGAACACATCCAGGTGGGTTTTAAACATCTCCAGACAAGGAGACTCCACAACCCCCCTGGACAGCCTGTTCCAGTGCTCTGTCACCCTCACTGGGAAGACGTTCCTTCTCATATTTATATGGAACCTCCTATGTTCCAGCTGACACCCACTGCCCCTTGTCCTATCACCAGATGACACTGAGAAGAGCCTGGCTCCATCCTCCTGACACCCACCCCTCACATATTTATAGACCTCGTCACCCCTCAGTCTCCTTTTCTCCAAGCTAAAGTGACCCAGCTCCTTCAGCTTTTCCTCATAAGGAAGGTGTTCTACTTCCTTCATCATCTTTGTTGCTCTACGCTGGACTCCCTCCAGCATGTCTGTGTCCTTCAATATATCTCCCCTGACCTCCCAGTTGCTGCCCTAACAGATTTGCTGCTTTAAGCAAGAGATCACTTTTTGTTCAGCTCTTGCTCCGCTCTGCACTGGGTCATTAGGCTGAACTGTGGAAACTTTCCAGAAGGAGCCCATCAAGCCAGGAGGACAGCGCTGTCCAAGGCAGAGAGGCAGCTCTCTATCACAACAAAATCCAGAGACACCAGGGTGGCACAGAAGCAAACTGAACCGCTGGCAGAAGCCATGGGTGGGAGGCTGCCACTTGGTTCACAGACCCACCTGAGCTCTGGTGTGGAAGTGGGAGCTTCTGCTGAAGAGCCAGTGCTTACCAGCTGCAGGTATTTTTGACACCATCACTGTCTGACCCACCACCTACCAGCTCAGCTTGTCCAGAGGTGCCCATGAGTGCGGCAACTCACAGATTCACCTCCTCGTGGGCAACTCAGCAGGGTTCACAGGCAAGAGTTGACTTGGCCGTGAAAGGCAGAAAGTGGCTGAAGACACTCTGAAGTCCTCAGGCAGCTGGAGAAGGTCCCTGCCACACTGTGCTGCAAGTTTCTGTTCATGTAAGGACATTCACAGAATCATGATGGCTGGAAAGGTCCTCTAGGGTCATCCAGTCCACCCCTCATCCCAACATCTCCCTAACTCCTAGGTCAGGGGCTCAAGTGCTCTAGCTTCTCAGTTTTTAAACACCTCCAGGGATGGGGACTCCACCACCTCCCCAGGCAGCCTGTTCCAGGGCCTAACCACTCTCTCAGAAAGAACTTCTTCCCAAGATTCAGTCTAAACCTCCCCTGATGGAACCTGAGGCCATTTCACCTCATCCCATCATCAGTAATAAGGGAGAAGAGACCATCACCAGCCTCGCTACAACCTCCTTGCAGGTAGCTGCAGAGAGCAACAAGGTCTCCTCTAGACTTACTCTCTAGTTCCCTCAGCTGCTCTTCACAGGGCCTGTTTGCCAGCCCTCTCCTCAGCCTTGTTGCCCTTTTCTGGCCCCATTCCATCCCCTAAATGTCTTTCTCATACCCTGGCACCCAAAACTGGACCCATGACTCAAGGTGCAGTCTCACAAGTGCAGAGCACAGGGGCACCATCACCTCCCTGCTCCTGCTGGTCACCCCATTCCCGACCCAGGATGCTGCCAGCACATGACACAGGGTGACACGGCCAGTCACAGTTGCCAGGACTAAAGCACAAAGGTGTGATCCCTTCCCTTCTCCGCACGTAGGAGACTTGTAGAGGGCCAGCAGACAGCTGACAAGTCAAATCAATAGAAGCTCAGGCCCGAAGTGAGGTTTCCTGTGCTACAAGTACCAGGTCTCTGCAGAGATACTTCTGCCCAAGAGGGGTGTGGGAACAGCTAACAAGCTGCTGCGTGAGCTGTGGTCAGGATACGGATGAGACACTCAGGAGTCGTTTCAGAAGGTCAAGCTGCGGATGAAGCATCAGCAAGCAGCAGGTCATCTCTCTATAAACATCCCCCACCAGAAGTTACTTGCAAGGCAGCTGGCAAGATCTGGGTTGGCCACAACTGGTCCAGAACAGTTTCTCTGTGGCGCAGGCAGTGGGCAGAACCTGGGTGTTAACCTGGGTGTTCCACAGGGCAGCCAGTTCCTTCCTTCTGCAGGAAGACAAAGTGAAAGGAACTGGGCACCGGATGTGAATGAAGTCCCAAAGGGCAACAGCACCAGCAGCTGGCCACTGAGCTCCCTTGGCCATGGCTTTGGGCCACACCGCTGGGGAGGCCTGGTGACCTGTGGGTTCCTTGTTGTGACAGATCTAGAAATGAACCCTGAACATGACCTGCCTTCAGGAGATCCCCCAGCAGAACCAGGTAACTCCTTCCTGAAGCTGCTGCTCACCTCCACATAACAGTCCCTCAGGCAGTGGCACAACACAGACTCTTCTGGCTGAGAGTATCTCTCAAACCACAGCAGCCTATGGCTACCTAGAGCATCCTCCACAATCAAAGTAACCAGTCATAACCTCCCTGCCCCAAGCTCAAGGATACTTGTTTTCAAGCAACTTCTGAAGCCTCTGATCCCAAACAGAACAGAAAACACAGGCTTTTAATAGCTTTACGAGCTCATAAAGACAAATATCTTCTCCCAAGAATAAACAGGCAGAACATTCCACTTCTGCTCTCAAAACAAGTAGCTGCTGTCACTGAAGGGAGCGGGGTCCAGTGTGACTGTCCAGGGAAAGTAAAAACCAACCCCCCAGACTTTTTGCAAGTCAGAGGTGAAGCTGCCCACAACAGCCTGGTGGTTTCTCCACCCGGGAGACACCAGTGTCCTCCACAGACACTTCATCAGAAGCATCCAGCACTGATTCCACCCCAGATGTGATAAGTCCCTCCCTGACAAACAGTACTTTTAACTGAAGTGTTCCTGTTCTGCAAGATACAGTCTCTAAAGGAAAACTACCTTCTGTAGAAATCCCTGAACACTCTTCCTCCCCTAACACCGTGCAGCTTCCCGAGATGCCAGTCAGTCTTGGGGACAGGGGCTGGAAAATGGGTAATTTTTGTTAGTAACTGACTAGATGTCCTCCCAGGAAGGGAGGATAATGACATCCCAGAGTGGAGCTAGGAACCACAGGATTTAATTTCTCTTCTTGAAGAGCTGTGATGAATACTTCAATATCACTGCACCCAGCCCAAACCTCACACCCTGTGCACTTGACAGAAACACAGGCTCTGCACTTTAGAGAACCCTTCTCCCCGGGGAGTTTTCCCTTTCACCTTTGGAGTGTTGCAGTATTGAAATTGCAGAAGAGACGCTCCAGTAGCAAGGAGCCAGACGCAGAGAAGAGAATTCAAAGTTGGTGTCACAAGGTCAGGCTCTCCCTGGGGTGTTACACACATTCATCAGCACTGAACAGACAAACCTACGCGAGGAACTGACTGCTTCAGCCTCTTCTTAAGGGGCAACGCTTGTGCAGCTGATTTCTGAAAGGGATGTCTTTGCTGTGCAAAGTGAGAGCGTTTGAGATCCCAAAATACAATCACAGAACATTAGGGATCGGAAGGGAAAGATCACCCAGCCCAATCCCCCTGCCACAGCAGGATCACCTAGACCAAGTCACACAGGAACACGTCCAGGTGGGCCTTGAACATCTCCAGAGAAGGAGACTCCACAACCTCTCTGGGCAGCCCCTTCCAGGGCTCTGTCACCCTCACTGTGAAGAAGTTCCTTCTCAGATTGATGTGGAACCTCCTATGTTCCAGCTCACAACCATTGCCCCATGTCCTATCATTACTGGCAAGCATGGAAAAGTGGTGTCACTAGGACACCCTGGTTCAAGCCTTCCACTGCGTGTGGAGGCTTGAATGAACCCATCTACTCACAAAGGGATGAGCTCAGGAGGGCACTCCAGTGACTGTACACGTCCTACTTTGGTTAAAGCTTTGGAGATTCAGGGATTCAGACTTCAGAGAAACTCCATCAATACAAATCAGCCAAAACCCAAACAGCTTTACAGCAGATAAAAATGGCAACTGACCCTGTCTGTTGGCCAAGTGTCTCAGCAGCCAGCATGGCCCCTATTACAACACCAACGTCTTCAGGCAGGTAGCACCAGGCAGAGCTGCTTCTTGCTGCACTAAGAAATCTGCTAAGCTTTCCCTGTGTGCCATCTTCCTGCTGTAATTCACAGGACTACTTTGACCCAGAAAAGGGCTACTTTGTTTTCACAGAGCTGACCAGAGATCTCCATGAGTTGCTGCTGCTGCTGACAAGAGCTTTACAGACCAGAAAGCGCATGATCACACCTGAAAACCTTCTACGAGCTCTTACTGTTTGCAGTTCATCTGTCCTCATAGGAGGATGGAGCCAGGGTCTTCTCAATGTCATCTAGTGATAGGACAAGGGGCAGTGGGTGTAAGCTGGAACAGAGGAGGTTGCATATAAATATCAGAAGGAACTTCTTCCCAGTGACGGTGACAGAGCCCTGGAAGGGGCTGCCCAGGGGGGCTGTGGAGTCTCCTTGTCTGGAGACATTTCAAACCCACCTGGATATGTTCCTGTGTGACTTGGTCTAGGTGATCCTGCTGTGGCAGGGGGATTGGACTAGATGATCTTTCAAGGTCCTTTCCAATCCCTAATGTTCTGTGATTGTGATCCTCAGAGATGCTCAACACCAACCCCACCTGAAAGTGTTCAGCACCTCCAGGGAAAAGTCTCCCCTTCCCACACACTTGATATGACCGAGGACCAAACACTTGCAATAATCAGCAAGAACAACAAAGCACTCCACAAAGCATCCCGAGTTGTGTACTTGCCAGTGGAACTGATTTGGCACCACCAGTTCACACAAGAAGCAATTCAGACTTGCCAGAAAGATCTGCCAGATGTGACCTTTTGAAACACGAGTGAGGAAAGGTTAATGGCATTCCTAAGAACTGGAGCTCAACTTCTGGCCGAGTACGCTGATGCCAGCAGGGCAGTGCCACCAGACAGGGATATCACCTCCAAAGGTCAGCCAGTGGATTTGCGTTGCTGTACAAGATACCACGGTACATGAACCAGTCCAACAGAGGGGTCTGGCACTGGAAAAGGAGTACAGTGCTGTCATGAGATGCTACAGAGCAGAAGAGGAATCTCTAGCAGGTGCTGCCAACTCAACAGGCCTAATCATCTTCTCTTGCTGAGCTTAAAATACACACGTACAATCTCTAGTCGTGTTTCCCTCCCACCCCTCCCATCAGTGCTGGCACCCAAGTCAGCCACTGCAGTGCTACACGTGAATGAGCTACAAGTTTTATGTAGGTTAGTGTTTCACCAGCCTTCTGTTCCCAAAAAACATACTCAGGAGGAATGATCCACACCAGAGCTGGAGCAGTGGGTGGCGCGTGAAGATGACAGGACAAGATTTTATGACAGGGCAGCTGCAGTTTCACGCTGTAAATGATTCAAAAAGCAGCTCTCTGGCAGAAAACATTTGAATAAAGCAAGAAGTGTCACTGCGGACTCTGCTGAAAGAGAAAACCCATAAAGAGCAGTATAACAAGTCAAGTTTTAATAGATTTATAAAATTCATATATACAAAACAGTAAACTAAGTCACCAAAGCTATAAAATACACTTTTTACACATCACAATATAATTTTATCTAGTACACAGTTTTCATAAGTTGAAACTATTACAGCAAGGAGCTGCTTCTATCATGGATGCTGACTCGGTGCTAGAAGACACTTATGTGAGCAGTCTGGAACTGTGCTTTTACTTTATGCACTCTTCACCTTCACTCAGTTTTCCACTGTTTTCAAAGTACTGTCCTGTGAACTGTTAGAAAGTTAAGGCTGAGGTCAGGCCGTTCTGCCCCGTGCAGTGATCTGGTTTTAAAGAGCACTGCTATTGCATAGTGTGTGTGTGGCAATGCATAGGCACCAGAGAGCAAGTACATTGCAGAATTAAAGAGAACATTAATTGGCTTCGTAGCTACATGACTGTGTCCCGAGATAAGTCTGTGTTTTGTCAGTTTGCTTTCACACATAGTGATTCCATAACACAACTCAACAGAAGCGCGGCAAGTACCAGCCAGTGGAGGCTCCAGAAAGACTTCTTAACATGCATCATCCAATCAAGCTCATTACACACTCCCGATAAGGAAAGCTGTTTGCTGGAAGAATGCTCGTTATCCTAAAGAGACCTAATGGCTCCAGGGTGAGTGGGAGTCTGAGTTTTCCCACCCGAGTCCATCAACCACGTTTTCCAATCTTGTGAGCTACCAAAGGACCACTTCTCTTCCACATCCCCCTTCTCCCTGCTGGCTTCTCTCACCTTTTGTGCCCAACCACCTGCACACAAACTCAGCACAAGAGATCGACGGGAAGTATTAGCAGTGCTGTTCAGCATCTCTTACTTCCCCCACAAGACCCCAGATCCTTACTTACCCCAGAATTCTGCTCTCCATCATCAGTTGCAGCTTCTACTCAAACAACAGAATCAGTCTCTTACCAAGCCATTCCCTGGAACACTTCTCAGGCTCTGGTATCTTGAAGAAAGTTTCAGTAGCTGTTAGAAAGGAGTAGGAAGCACTGTCTGCCCAGAGATCTGTGGACTGTATTTTAGTAGAAATTGAGTTTTAGCACCCAGTTCTGAACAGATTAAGAGAGATTTACGACGGGAGGGCGTGCTGCAGCAGCAGGGCCAGCCTTGCCAGCGCGCTGCTGCTAACTCACAGCCAGCAGCTCTCCAGAGCCACTCAAAGCTTCTGGGGTCTCCACCACTGACATTTCACTTCAATACAGTCTTCAAGCACCACCAGCTTTTGGGATCTGCTCAGAAAAGAGCACCCCTCTCTTGCTTCCTTCCAACATACTTCAGCTTTTTCACCAGAGTGTCCACCTCAGGAGTCAGTGCTGCTCTTTTTCCCCTCTCAGACTGTGAATACTTTCACATCGGACTGAAGACAGGACCTTTGGACACAGGCCAGGAAGCCAGGCCGTGATGCAGGTTGCCAAGCCAGGCACAGGACCACTAGCACCAACAATCTAGGACCCCCTTACTCCCCACTCAGTAAGAACACAAGCGTATCGACACAAACTTCAACGTCGCTTTCCCACTGTCACTAGAAAGATAAAAATGTCAGGAATCGAGCTGAACCGTCCCGCCACCGAGATGAGCAAAGAGCTTCACCTGGCTAGCAGAGGGGCAGTTTCAGCTCCAAACATCCCAGCTTTACTCACTTCCATCTATGCAAAGAAAGATTAGTGTTAAAACAAAGCAGAGATCACCCCAGCTACGTACAAACAGGCAGTATTAAAAAGCACTAGGTCTCGTACCGTCTGGCCAGTTACTTCCTCACTAGGCTAGACAGTCCTCATCTACAAGTGTGTGGAGTCAAGATTCATTCCGTCTGGCCCACACCAGTCTCCCTGCTCCCCAGAAATCTGTTTAAAAGCCATTTACAGGAGTAGGCACAGATGTTTTAAAGCTGCTACTGAAACACTCTACCCAGTGCTCGCCGTGTGTTACAGAACTAATGAAGAGAGTGCTGAGGTAAAGAGTTGGCAGTGCTGTGTGAAACCCCCTGTCTGCACCATGCGCTTGTGCTCTGGAAAGACGACACGGAAAGGAGGCTGCTCCTGAACTTAAGGGAACTCATGCAGTTGTTGTCAGAAGAGATTGGTGCTTGGCTTACAAACAAGTTGCACTGTATGGAGGTGTCATATCCTGTTTGTATCTCAATCTGTGCATCAACCCAGTCCCTCCTCCTAAAAATGTGAGGACAGAAGCAACACTAAGGCAGGTGTCAAAACTCACCACCTGAAATTCAGAGAGGTCTTTTGTGGAAGTCCTGTAGTTCCACATACAGTAGAATCTTTTCCTAGGGAAACTGGAGAGGTACACACGTAGAAAAAGACTCCAAAACATGAATATCCACCCTGATGGACATCTAAAGGCAGCAAAAGGCATTTTTTCCAAAATCATCTTCTGTGGAAAAGAGCTGTCACTAAAGAAAGCTGCTCATTTCTTCAGTGGTTCCATGTCTACCCTTTCAATTTCTTTAATTCTACAGTTCTTTGTAGATTATGGTAACCAGGACTGGTGACCACCTGGAGGGGGAGATGGGGACATGGGCATGGAAGGGAAAACACATACACGTGATGGGGGACACTTTCCAAATGCAGCATTTTTAATACCAAAAGCTACTTCAGCTGTCCTAGTGAAGCAGCTTTTTAGTCTGCAGTGCCACAGACAGATGAGCTCTTCCAGCTGCATTTCACTACAGGGTCTTTGCTGCTGGTTTCTCCTCTCTGCTTGGCTGAGGTTCAGGCTTTAGCTGGCTCAGAAGGTTCGTTAATAGTCAGATTCAGAAGGTTCTTCAGGAGCTTCTTCATGCTACATGCCTAGTTCTAGGTTTTGCACAGAAAACCCCCAGATGATGACGATCAATCACGTAATCTATGCTGCTTAATAAGATCAGTTCTTTGTGTCAGATTGGAGGCAACTTGTAGTGTAGAGCTGAGTGGCCCATAATTTCTATTCTACCATCAATATTAATTCTCAACATTAACTATTTAAATCCTTCACAATCACAGTTGCCTATTAAAGATGTCACTTCCAGAAAACTGTTCTTCCTTTCTAATTCCAATTCATAATGCCATCTAAGAATTGCTCAGGGAATGACAGCACTGCAGTCTGACTGACACGCTGGATTAGCTCAAAGCCTGTTTTGAGGACAACAAATACAAAGGAGGGTTTGATAAATGACTCCCATTTAGCTTTTCTTCTTAAACTGCAGGATTACATAAATCTCTCCTGCAAGTACATGCTGCAAGGCACTTCCTCTCTTTGTCCTTTCGAGGGGTTTTGCAACACCCCATCACTGGTCAATGACCTGTGGGTGTCAGAGGAGGGACAGCAAAAGGCTGACTTTTTCCTTTAGTGAAAAAAAGAGTTGTTCAAGGTCTCCATCTGATGATCATCCTGCCTGTGACCCATTTCCTGACTAGCCACACGAACAATATGCCTGTGAAGTTCACAAAAAAAGATGTTCTGTCCAGCTGTGTTTACCTGCAAAGTTCTCCAGGATGTCACTTAAAATAAAAGTTTTTATTTGTTTCTTGTGAAAGGACTAAGCAACCAACCAAGCCTGTCCTGAGATGTTTGTACAACCCAATCTACCCGAGTTCTGCTTTAGTAGTTGTCTGAGTTACCACAACATGAAGCTCTGGCTTTTATTACACAACTTACCTTGAAAGGAAACCAAACCCAAGCACAAGCCCCCTCAGCTGTGGCATGCAGTGTAGTTTTGCCAAGAGAGCAGTCACTTAAAGTCCTTTCTACCCACGGGCCAGATCCTTTGCAAAGGTGGTACTTGAGAAGCACTTGTCTTTGGCAAGTTTCCTGATCTTGGGTTCCTGGTGTGAACCAGCTCTATCAAAGCCTGACAGAATTCAGTGCCTACAGAGCAAAGCTACTGATTTTCATCTGCCATCTACAGCATCACTCCAAGGCTCACTTTATCAATAGCAAGGAGAAAGGCAATAATGGGCCTGAGGGGATCAAACCGGTTCCCTACAACTGATTTATTGTGCAAAACTGCTGTATCATACAAAAAAAAAGCTTGAGAGCTCAATATGAGATCTCTCATGCTGTTTCTTTTCCAGGTGCAGATTAAGTTACTCAAAATAGAAGCTGCATTATTGTCCCTGTTCAGAGTTCTAAATCCATAAGGTGACCGAGGATGCAAAACCACGGATGAGCAGGAAGAGAAAAACAGAGGAGGAAATTCCATGCTGTGCCTCCCAGGTAAATCTACAGTAGATTCAGATGTAAAACTGAGGTAATTCTGAAGAAAAAAACAAGTACACTTGAAAGGGAATGTTGAACTCATTTGAGAAAAGAGGCAGAATACTAACCCACCTAGAAAACTCAAAGAAAAAAAGCTCACAGCAAACTAGGAAATAAAGCCAAGTCAGCCTAGAAGTCAGGTCAGCACACAACAGCCTCCTCTTTCCCAGTCTGAAGTAGTGAAACCACTACTAAGAACTCCAAGAATGTCTGAAAGCTTTGAAAACAGTCTTAGTCTTCAGCTAAGGAGAATGTCCTGGCTTAATGTGATGAATAAATTTGGTTGCATCACTGTGTCGAACCATTTATCTTCCCAAATGTAAAGATGTGAAGAGTTCCCTCCATCTCAACATAACATTTTTCCTCTTCAAGGTTAAAAATAAGCATTTGAAAGACAGAGTTGGTCCTGGCAAAAGTAAGACTTGTTAGAAGGAAGTGAATTCTGGTTTAAGTTTGCTCCAATTTAAGTTAGACTTTCCCATCTGCAGCTTGTCAGTCGCCTCTTACCTCGACACTGTGTGTTACACGGCTCTGAAATAGCCACATCTTTTCCACTCTGAAGCCTGCACAAAGCAAACCAAGAGCCTGCTATGTTAAGAAACACAAAAATACTGATAGGAACATCTGCAAGCTTCAGAGGGGAAGAAAGATTCCAGATTTTATCCAAATTAACATGAAAGAAGAACGGAACAGGACTTCTTTCCCTTTTGGCCGCCTTTCCCATGGGATTCCCAGCTGAAGTAAAAGGCTGCTTGTTTTGACATGCCATTACGGGCTCACAGGGGATAAGAACTCCAGGGAATCTGCTGACTTTTTATGGGTACAAACAGCCCTTCAGGTTTTATTCTTGGATTAAAAACTATGACAAAAAAATTGCACAGTAAACTAGGTTTGAAAATTACCCCAAAGGAGAGCACTACAATGTTGTTATCAAAGGCAGGTCCTCAGTCTGTCCGTGCGCCCCGCTGTAGTAGAAAAGATCTGATATGTCTGTACACAAAGAAGGCACCTGACAGTTAGTTACACAGATTGAGAGCGAGAGAATGAAAACAGTTATTCGTAGCCTCTTGAATTTTACACACAAACCATTGCCCCAAACGGGCAACTCCAAACTTGACTGTGCTCAGCATCATCTGTGCTTTACTATAGGCTAAAGATCCCATTAAGACACGGATTAAAGGCTGATTTTACAGCAAGGTTTTGCTGTCCAAATACATCAGTGCAGCTGTAAAACTGGGATCTCTGGGGTCTTCAGTCTTCCCTATAAGGTTAGATGTTGGGAACTAGTTAAGCAGCTGCTGTACTACCAAAACCTTTGCTTAAGAGTTTAATCAGCATTCCAGCTTGTGAGTTGAGACAAAGCCCTGTCACACGAGAGACTGAATCTTCATGACTGCTGCCAGCTGCGGGTGCGAGGGCAGCGTTGCATTTCCATGAAGTACATCTTGCTTGAGCACCCACTGTGCAGATACATGGTCAGGTGCTCTAGCCCAGGCTGCTTCACCAAGGAAATCAGTTTTCCTGTGTTGTAACACCCTTCACACCTAGTGCAAAATAAACCTTCTCTGTATCAGCGTGGCTTTAGCTTCCCGTGAAGTTTACTCCAACACGGGTTTCCTTACACAGTTTTAGACTTTTACCTCAAGAGACTCACGCAAAACCTTCAGACAAGAGCTGTGCATCCACATTACTAAGTGGATTCCAGACTCCTGGCAAAGCTGACCACGCACACAAGATCTGGTTATAGTCCTAAGGGTTAAGAAAGGAACTTCCACTAGCGTTCTCCAACACAGCTACCAATCTCGTTACGTTTAGTTTGATTGATTCAGCACCTCCAAACTACAAAAAAAGGCAGTTTGTTTGACTAGTGTCTCTGAAAAATGAGCGCATTCACTTAAAACAGCGTGTCTTCCACGCATGGTTTGTCAGTGATTTTTTTTCCTAAGAAGGCAGAAGGTGGTTGTGTTACTCGGCGTTCCAAACTAGGTACAGAACCTACAACGACCACGTTTCAGTAGTGTTTCTAGTCCAAATGATTCAGTAGCTAACATCAAGGTTTGACTCCTTCGGCCTATAGCTCCTCTGTTTGGACTGGCTAGTTTACAGCATTCCTGAGCCAAGGAATTAGCATGGGTCCTACACCACATGCAAGGGCCATAAAGAAAGGATAAAAACTTTGATCTAACCCTCTGGCAAATTGAAACAGAACCATCGGCTGCTCTCCTTCACTGCAACATAATATCCTTCAGATTCTCTTGAAGGATCGTGTCCTTCACGGCGTGAAAGACAAAGCGGATGTTTTCAGTGTCTATGGCAGTGGTGAAGTGATGGAAGAGCGGCTTACTACGGTTTCTCCTCTTCCTGTCAAAGCACTGCACCAGGTAACGCTGAACATCTTCTAGCCTGTGAGGATCACCTTTGAAGTCCGAGAAATACTTCTTAATGCTGACAGTCTTTACCTTCTCTACAAGAAGATCCATCTTGTTGAGGAATAGGATAATAGAAACATTAAAGAAAAGCTTGTTATTGACTATTGTCTCAAAGATATTCATGGACTCCACAAGTCTGTTTGTGCGCCTGTCTTCCATGAGAACCTGATCATATTCACTGGAGGAGACCATAAACAAAATTGAAGTTATTCCATCAAAGCACTGGAACCACTTTTGACGCTGAGATCTCTGTCCACCCACATCCACCATCTTGAAAGGTATTTTTTTGATGATGAAATCATGCTCTACTATCCCCTTGGTGGCTTTTCTAGCCAGCAAAATATCCTGTTTGCTGGGGAAATAATTCTGTAAAAGAAAGGAGAGAAGTGTCAAGGTCCTTCAAATATACTGGCAGACACCAGGAGGAAAAAAACCCAGTAAGATTTTAATCAACTTCAAAATAACCAAGTGCTGACCATTTATCTCAACACATTGGTAAACAACTACAGAAGATCTGAAGACATATCAGAATAAAACTACATGACCAATGCCCTTGTTTCTATTTCTACCCCTCAAGTCTCTCATTTTCAGGCTGAAGCCTGTTATGTCCTCATGATACTCTTAGCTACAGAGTTCTCACAGTTTAGGTAGTGTTCAGTAAAGCAGATCACCATGTCACCCTGGACAGGATTTCTACATCTCGTTTGTCACAGCTGATTACTCTTAAAAAGGACGTCTCGAAATAATTCTAACAGCTCACCATCAGAAAGACTTCTTCGAAACTTATCGCTGGATCAGAGATAATTTTCCTTACATGACTTTCCTATTTAGGAAAAGAAATTCCCTTCTTTCTCCTCCAAGTCTCCTGACAGATTTTGAATCCTACAAGTGTTAGTAATTTTATTTTCATTTGTTGAGGATTTGTTGAGCAGCACCAGCCATCAGATGATCATGAAAAGTGAATGAAGCCCTGCTCAGAAGGGCTGATAAAAGAAAATAAATGCATAAACACAACTTCCACCAAAAGTATTTGTTGTCTGTCAAAACAGATTAAGCAAATACCAAGCTTCAGTTTCATAATGCTGGAGTCCACTCTTTCTAGACAATCAACATTCAAGTTATTTACCGCATTATTATTAAAAATCCAAAGAAAACCACAAAGAGCATTAATCATAGCACACCAGCTGCCATTCTCACTTGGAGCTCTTTTGTTCAGGAAGAGAAGGTGTCTTACCAGCTGACCGATGCGATCCAGGTTATCCAGGAAGTATTTCACCGACTCGCCCTGTAGAAAAGGAAAGAGATAAGAACTGAGCTTGTTTCTAGGGCAGCAAATACAACTGAACTGTTGCCTGTTTTTCACTTTCCAGCACACTCTCAGGTCTAACAGAGCATTATCACAAGTGGAAGCTTGGACACCCATCACGAGCTGGAGCAAGAGAAGTGCTACATAGCTTGATTCACAAAACCTGCTGATAAGCACGCAGAGTTGCCACAACATCCTACTGACACGTGGGTAAGGCAGTCTTGCTTCTAAGAGCAATTCTTTGCTCTAGAGAACCACTCAAATCTACCTAATAAATCTTTACAGCGAAAAGGAAGTGTTGTTAAAGTCAGTTCTTCGGCTTAAAGAACTATGAATTCCCTTCGTATGATGAATGCAGTTAACTGACACAAGGGTGGGAGTAGAAACGAAACACGTTTATAAGAACCCTACGTATTTTGTTTAAAATTCCTAACAGTGAACAAAAGCACGTCCTGGAGTTACTGGCATATCTTTAGAAAAGTGAAATATTGGAGCCACCCACAATTTGTGATAATTCAAGCTAGACTTGCTTGTCAAAATAAAAGGAGGAACATACTGAAAGACTTTCTTTACTACAGATACCTCCCCTCTTAGGCTCAAGAGTTTTAACAATGGATTTGCTCATCTTGTACAGAATCCTTTAGCAGTTACACTGAGAAGAACCTGGGTGATGTTTAGAGTGAAAATGTATTCTTTTGTGGAAGTGTTTAGGAGGTTTTGTGGGGGTTTCTTGCGGTTTTTTCCTTTAAAAGCTTGCACACCTAGCACACTCCAAGTGCCACTTCACATCAGTGGATACAAGAAGCGCAGCACAGATTCTTTTTCAATCACTTCCTCCTTTCATCACTTCAGATGAAGATGATCTGTTGAGTAAGAAAACACTCTCCATTGTTTGGGACATGTGTCTTGCAGTTGCAGCCACACTGCAAGAATGGTAAAACAGGAGAACCTGCTGCCTTTTACTAACTTTAGGCAGCCACAGGACATCTATCACAGATGAGGGCCATGGCAGTGATGACCAGAGTGACAATGGGAGTCCTCACCAAGTCACTGATCTGGAACGGGAACACACTCAAAATACCATCTCAGATTCTAACAGCAATATAAATCCTGGAACTGTCCCTTCTCCTCTACACCACAGGCTTGAGACAGCAGAACAAAACTATTCTCCTGCAGTACAACCGCGAGCAGATGCCAACACAACAGTTCATTCTGAAGATCCAGACTGCAGATCAGAGGGTTCACTGCACAAGTACATGCCTTCAGCGTAAGGCACAGGCAAAAAGGAGCTGCAGCTATTATTTCCTAACGTGTAAAACTAAAAGTCTCTTTTCATAAAGAAGAGAGAACATGCATGTGAGCACAAATCTCTCATGTATCAGAACAGATTTACAGAGGATGGCTAGAAGAAAAATGTACTTTTCTGGGGGATGAAGGGGGAAGTTTCCAAAGAACAATTGCTCTAAGAGCTTCCTTACAATCATGAATTTTCATAAGGTGAAAGTAATTTCCTGTATTTTTTGGCAGTCTGTTGGATGAGAAGAGATATCGCAGACCGCATGAACATGAGAAAAGGTCTTCCTGTACAGCATTAGTCATATGTAGGAGACGCAAGAGGCCAGAAAAAGAGAAGGTCACTGAAGCTACAACCCCCTCCTTCTCGGTCTATTGTCCTTTGTCCTACACAATGCCTTTAGATGTGCAACGTGACTGCAAACGGGCCATCCCTGGGACAACTCTTGGCTATTTCCACACCGTTGCTGTGGGAGCCCTTGCGTTGTCCCTACACCCTCCCACGCAGAGCGCAGGAAGCAGCTGTACGCAGTAAACTGCTGGGACACACAAGCAAGTTTACCTGATTTACAGCTTCTGCCTCCCCCACTTCCCGCCCGACGCATCAATCAGCAACATGCTCTGCACATTTATAAGGAGGTAATAAAATAATCTGATTAATGAGAGAGATGTGCTCATTTCTGCAGTGATTTGAGCAAACGAGCCTTCTCTACGTTCTTGCAGGGTTCTCATAACATGGCAGTTCAGCCAGGTAATTCGTTCCAGGAAATGTTAAGCAGTGACTGCAAAACACTTGGCTAATGGCTGGGTGACCACGTCAGGTTGCTGGAGCAGGTGTGAACACCACATGCATGGTCTGACAGATTTGAGGATGTCTGAATATTCATTTCTACCATAGAATCCAAAGACAGCCAGTCCTTAAGACAAAATATCTGTTTCCAGTCAAAACAGCAAATTCCCAACGAGCTTCAGAGGGTTTGAAGTTAAAGAAAGTTCAAAACATGAAAAGCACGCAAACCTGAAGGGACAACCCAAATTCCTAAACCAAACTGAAATCTACCCCACACTCCAAACCCCCTACTTGAAAGATTATTCCCCAATTAAATCTTATGGAAGTGTGGATTCAGTTTCTGTTCCAAAAACTTTTCAACTAACCTTGCTCTGCAAAAACTTTGCTCCTTCTGGGAAGCGTGTTGGGTGTTTCAGCTCATTGAGCAGGCAGGCCAGAATCAACTGACTTGATGAATGACTTGGATTTAAATGAGGAAAATATGGAAACTCCTTGTAAGATGACTGTTTGTTCTAATTAAAAAAGCTAATACAAACTATTAGCTGAACGTTCCTTTATGTTTTAATCTTTCCCTTGTCATCCAAGGAAAATAGATAATATTCATTAACACTACTTAATTAGATCTAGAATTCAAATTTCTTTAGCTTTATATCAAGCTGCACTTGAAAGTGAGTTTGAATTTCATCAACACATGATGATTTATGCAAAGCCATCTCCTGCCTGGGGTATCACAGACACATACAAACAGACGTCTGTATGGAAGTGCGTGTAAAAGTAGACACACACACTTTATTAGGTGTTTGCCAAGATAAGTCTTCCATTCAAGGCAAATTGCTATCAAAATTAGTTCCACATGAGAGGGGCAGCTGCTGTTTCTATTTTCCTCATGAAGACCTTGACCATAAACAAGTTGGCTTGGCTCTTCCAGCACAGGTTCTTAAGTGTTTCTCCAAAGTCATCTACCCATTCAGTCGCATTCAAAGCTGCCCCAGTGCACCCAATGCCCTTCTTTTCCAGGTCTTAGGCAGCTATTTCTGCTTCACTCACATGACTTCCTACAGAAAAGCAGCAACTACCTGCAACAGGTCCATCAGATACTGAAAATATCTTTATGCAGATTGACTACTTCAATATATTTATGGTTCCTGTGAAAAACACTAAGGAGCTTTTGAATACTGCGATCTATTTTGCAAGCAGTAAAATAGAAAGAAAAGAAGTTATTTCAACCATATATTTAAACAGGTAAAAAGATAAGCAAATCACTTCAAGCCAAAAAGAGGACCATGTCAGATGTGTCAGTGTTTTACAGGCTGGTGTGGCAAGACATACTGCAACAACTCAAGAAAAGTTCAACCTTGATGACTGTTGAGGATCTGTCCTTTTAGACCTAAAAGGACTCAAATCTTCCTGCATTTCCCATTAGCACACTGCTCCTCTAAAAATACTGTAACAAGTCATAAATAATATCTTAAAATCTCAAAGACATTATTTCATTTCAGCTGGGACCGTACTCAGACATGAAGCATTACTCTGTCGCAGTCACAAAACCTGTCAGTGACTGTACTGATGTTCTTCTGAACTTTAATTAGTAGTCTATTGTATGTCTCATTTGAAAGTTGTATCTCCGAAGCCTGGGATGACCACCAATTATTTTGTTGATACAACCCAGCTAACTACTCTTTTTTCCATCCTCCTTGATAATAAATGTCCAAGGGCTTTCTTCCAGCCATGCTGTGTGCTTTCCCAGACCATGGTGGGGGAGGGAAGAGTGACCTCAGAGTTATGAATTTTACATAATTCAGATACTCCTTTTTAGTACAGCAGAGCTCAGTATAGCCCATTAGTCGTCCTTAACTTCTTGTTGACCATACAGGAGCCAGCGCTAACGCTGAGATGATTAATTCTCCCACTGCTAATCTCTTGTCCCTCTGCAACACAAATCCTCTGAGTAACAGTTTTGCCAACTGGGACCAAGTGAAGGAGTACGAGATGCTGTTCCCATTGTTCAGTAGGATGAGTCACTGCACATCTGGGAACTTGGGGAATCAAGAAACACAAACAGAAGGCCTAAATCGAGCCCACAAGTTCCACAATGCAGCATTATTTTTCTCAAATAATTATTTTAAGCTGCCCTATCTACAGTACAAAGTTTGGTGAAGTCAGAGAAAAGAGTATAATTTGCTTAAAAAGCTGACTGGTGGAGCAGACAGGGAGGAAAGGCAAAATGTAAACAACACAGATTCTTGCTTCCTGAAACAGTGCTCTGAAACCCTTCCACTAGATGCTAGATTACTCTGAACACAGCATTCTCAAGGGGTGAAACCCACACAATTAAGTTTTTCCCCCTATATATTTTGTACTATAAGGATGTCATTTGAACATTGGCTCCTAGTAAATCACCATGAAAAATAAGTAATTGAATTTAACATCTCTGTCCCTGCAGGCTAGGTTCATAGCCCGTATGACATCTCCCCACAGAAATATTATAACTCATCTGGCATCACTTCCTTTGCCATTGATAGCCTCATTGTCATAAGCAAGCAGAAACCACTTGGGCAGAGATCCCAAGCAGTATTCATTTCATGAAAATAAATGCAGACCAGATCTTATGTAGATTGCTTTAAAACACCCATCGAAAGCCAGTAATACAGAAGGTTCTGCAAGGCTAAAATTTATCAGCTTGTCACTTTAATCCTCAGCCAGTTCTTCAGAGTGACAGTCAGTCAGATTGTAGTTGATAGTGAAATGTCCTATTGTCCAGTCCCCTCAAGTACAGGCTCTTTTCAAATGTTTCTTCTGAAAAGCAGTTCCTCAGAACTACAAGACTTGAAAGGGGAGCCTCTGTTCCAAACTGGCTTTTTTCTTTGCCTTGTCCCAAGGCCTTTCTGACATAATATTAATTTAGCCCTTCCCGATTGTTCTGTCTCTAGCTGCTAAATTTAGAGTGTGCAATTTAAGGTAGACCTGTCAGTCCTGGCTTGTTTTAGATGATGAATTAAACTGCACAGGAAGGAAACGTTACACTTCAAGGAACCATGTAATACAGATCTAACCAATTCCCAGAAATACAGCAAAACACATGGAGAAACCAATACTGTTACTGCCACAGAGTGCAGCTGGATCTGCAAGGCAAAGACAAGTGCGACCCGAGTAAGAGAACAAGCTGTGTTTGTATCCCATCCTTCACTCAGGAGAGCAGCAGGGTTGAGAAACACAAAGGAATTCCAGGAGACTTCAGAGAGAAGTTTGGGAATCTCCCAGCCTTTAACCTCTGAGATTTCACATACACAAATGGGATGGGCTTAAAGCATCAACACATAATTTAATTCAAAGCTGAAGAACAGCCATCTGAAAACGTGGGAGACATTTCTGACATTAGAACCCAAAATCTTCAGACACAGGTAAACGCTTTCCTCAGTGTCACTATGTCACTAGCACATACTCTCTGGAAGGGAGCACGCAGACATAGCTCCAAGTTTTGCACTCTGGTTTTGTCACAAGCCCCAAAGACCCAAAGACCCAAATACTCATGAGGGTCTACTCTAAACAAACATCTCTGGCTTCTCCTCCCCAAACCTACAGGCTCTTCCAACAGACTACGTCGAATCTGCACTTCTGTTCATCCTCACTGGTAAGCACAGTGAAAAGTGTGTTCCCTCACTGTGACAGCTGATGAATTAAGTATTATTTTCCAAGGACCTACCAAGTCTGTGCCTATTTAGAACTTACTCAGAAGGATGCTGAAGTAGCCTAAATTGCCCTGAAATGCTGTAATTCTGCTCTACAGATACTCTACATCCTGTCTGGGCACTGAAATCTATTGACACAAGACAAACATGAATTTTTCATTCAATCATCAGCTGCAAGGCAGAGACTGACCACTTCTCCATACTTAAGCCATACAGGACTCTAACTATCGAGTCTCTCTAGTGTTATTTAACTTCCTCCTTAACAACAGACAGAGCCACTGGCTCCTATCCAGCAACTCAAGTGCATATCCAAGTTGCTGCTATCTGCACCCTACAAACAACCCAACTGCACGAAAGTACTGCTTGGTTCCCAGCTTCTTCTAAAAACTAACTCTTCTTTCTACTGCCTAGTCCTATGGTGCAGGTTTTGGATTTTAGAGTTTGAAAATACTTTAAAAATCCACTATTTGTCAGCTCTGTACAAACATGTAATATGAGTTTGTCCAAGCCAGGATGGTTTTCTATAAACTCATTCTACCTATGCACTGACCAAGCTCTGTGATTTATAGCACACAGATAAAAAAGATAGGTGATAAATATTCATGCAATTTCCCCCCTCCCCCCAAAGTCTATGCTGATCTGAGCTCCCACATCAGTGATGACACTTACGGATCTCTGTGACCAAGTGAAATTCTAGCCTTACAGGTTAGAGACACTCTTAGGAGGAGCAGAGTTCTGGTGAAGGGTAACTCCTACACGGGTTAGCTTTTCCCAGCAATTAAAAACTGTGCTGCAAGGAAAAAAGTGACACTTTCCCCTGAAATTCTGTGTGTTTCTGCATCAGCAGGATGTAGATGAGATAATTTACTCTTAATAAACAATTCTGCCCATTTGTGTCAAATACTAGCAACAGTGCCTCAAGGACAGAAGGAATTGCCTGTTACTAGACTAAGGCAAGCTCATCTGACACTAAGCTTTGAGCGTTACATTAACAAAAATCCCCACTGCTGTGATTTTACTTCTGCTTACTGTCTCTTCATCACTGCTATCCCCTGCCTCACAGATTAGCAATGAATGGAAGAAAAGCTGCTGCAAACAGCAGAGAAAACACCACCAACCAAAAAACCCAGAAAGATTCACAGTATGGTAACTAAAGGTTAAGTAATTGTATTTTTATTTCATTCTAGAGTCTTAACCAGAGTCTTACACGTTAGCTGCTGTGATTTAGCATTTCCTTGCCTTCTCCAAGTAGCAGCTAGCAACATTCAAGGAGTAGATGCAAGGGGATACAGACCCAATTCATGTTGAAGAATCACAGTTATGTTTAAACAACAAAACCCCAGCCTGCTTACTGTATCCAACATCAGCAGTGTACCCAGCTCACACACACTCATCCTGGCACGGGCGGACGGCAGACCCAGTCACAAGCATCCCATGAAAGGATTCCTTCCTGTTTCCCTGCCAACTGTCTAAGCGAGTACATTGTCTGAAATTGCTGCCAGAACCCTTTCATCTCAGACACCGGAGGTTCTCTGTGAAGCTGAACTAACGCACGCCAGCCCAACTTCTCATTCCAAGCACAGTCGGCTGAAACGCACAAGGGAAGGCGACTGAAAGCAGCAATCTTGCCACAGTTAAAAGAAAGTCCTGAGCTGTAAATGGAAGGATGGCTCCAAGATTCTGGTCAATCACTAGCAAATGATCCCATTTATTCTCACTGGGCAGCTGCCACTAAAAAAAAAAATAAATCACCATTTCAAACTAATGGATGAAGACTTAGAAGAAGCAACTGGATGTCTTTATGAAGCGCATCACGGACGATGCACAATGACCGCAGTGCGACGCGTTGCTTTCAGCAGCTCAGAATGCAAACCGAGAGACTCGCTCTGTTTACAGAAGATATGTGCAGAACTAGAGCAGACAGTCACACAAAAATTTGAAATATTACCTTATGAATTAGTCTCGTCAGCAGTGCCGACTATCTGATCAAGACTAAATCACAAGTTTACCAGCGAGTTTCCCTTTCAAATCTTATCAGATCAAGGGATGGGAAATAAATATCTTAAGATCTTGTGGGCTGAAAAAACAGCTAACGCCAGCCATGAGAGAATGTTGAGCTCGGACTTTTCCATGGCAGGTGGCCAGCTGGAAAGCTAAGCAACTTTACAACATGCTTAACCTCGAGTATCTCACAGAACGATGCTTCCTACTCCACTTCTACATCAAAGCATCTGTTACAGGGTGCCCTAATGCTCCATTTTCTGTGGAAACATCAGCTCAGACACACATTGCTGAAATTTGTCTCCGTCTGCTGTTAAAAGGTGATTTAAGGACTGGAGTTATTTACCCTTCACACTTAGAACGTTTCATTTTAAACCTTTCTTATTTTGTGTCCATGTACACAGAGACACTTTTAGATGTGATATGGAATAAAACAGATGGTTTTGGGAGATTCAGAAAGCTGCTCAGCATTTGGAAGTTAGGGCAGAGGTGGAAATCAGACTGAGGTACAACACAAGCTAAACAGCACACTTGAGTGAAGCTAAGGCTTAACAGTTTGATTCCTATAAAACCAAGAGTGTAGGCAGAGTGCATAAAAATTAAATTCCACCTTGCTTACATTACTCTGAAGTTGTTCACCATGCCCATTACCCCAACATTCAGCAGGCTCAGCTACAAAGAACACAAGGCTTAAAGTCTAAGATTTCTCAAGCCAGCTCCCATGTCTAATTTTCAAACGTTATTTACCCTCAAGTCTTTTTTTCAATAATAGCTTGGCATTTAATTCTAAGAGACTGACCAACTTTGTGCTATGAAGTGTGGTGATTCTGCCAGCTGTGTTGTGCTGGCTTTCTCAGTGACCTCTCCAATCTCTGGAATTTCATGATGTACACTCACTTGCTCTCAGCACTGAGAAACAGAAGCTACTCAACATCTCATGCTCACCCACTTACTCTGAGACTGCTGCTGCCTTCTACAAGGTTTGACCTTTACATGCACTTGTAAACCTAGATCACTAGTGATCAAGTTGTCTTGTATCATATGCCAAGAGCATTTATTTCATTAGTTCACAGCTGCACCTGGTGATGGAAGGCTTCACCCAAGTTCTGCTCTCCCTGCAATCTCATCTCTGCTACTCCAGTGCCAGCACACGTCAAGTTCAGCATATGAGTGATAGTCAATCTCAAACAGACTTTGGTGATCTGAACCGAACTTCATTTTCATTCACAATCAAGTTTTCCCTGCAACCTGATTTCTTCCAGTTCAGAATTTATTCTCTTTCAAAACATTCTGGATTGTTTTTCCTGCATTTGTCAATTCAACCCATCCTACCACACACCTCACACCATTGCTTTCATTGACAAAACCAAAATTGAAATGGATTTACCAGAGCTGAAAATTAAAACTGTTCAGGTACTGATTCACTGAAGGATGAAACATTCCTGGTCAAAAAAGACTTACGAGGTGAGATGGGGTTGGTAACTGCATGAGCAGCTGTATTAATGTACAACTCTTCCACTTTCATGTGCATCTACAGCAGAGTCCTCTGACACAGTCCTTCACTGTTATGAAGCTAGTACCTTGAAGCTCAGGCATATTACATATGACTTACCGTGGAGGAATAAAGCCCACAAGTAATGTTGACATCCTGTGTCATATGGAAAGCTTTATTTTTATTCACCCTCAAGTGCATCTGCTTTATACAGCCTAAGCTCCATAATTATCTGAAAACAAATCTAAAGATTAAATCAGCCTTTTGAAATAAGTGACAGCTCCCACTCTTTAGGACACATCTACACAAATAGATTAACTGAGCCATAGTGGGAACTGAAGTGGCTTTAACAAACTTCCACAAACTGTTGAGCAGACCAGCCTATTAAATAAAAATCCCAATTAATGCCCCGGTCACATCCTACTGAACTGCAGAGAGGGAAGCAGTCCAGCCACGTGGCCGGCCATCTGAACTCCTCACAACCTAGAATGCATGTGCTAGACTGGGAGAAAGAGGACAGGAAAAGAGGATTACAGTAGGTGGTTCTTTTGCCTCCTGCCCACATCTAACATCATTACTCATTCAGTCCTGTACTCTGACCAGACTGAAAGTGGATGGATCAAAGGCTCTAAAAACACCAAACACAGAGACAGAATTCAATGGGAAAGAGCTCCATCAATAAACCACTATTTTTTCAGTTTCAGATTTTACTGAGTTTTCCAAAGCAGAATTAAGTGAGTATCAGGGAAAGCAAGTCCAGTTAAGAGGCTTTGGGGGTGGGGTGGAGAGCAGACCTTCTAAGGACAAACAGCAACAGTTTGTTCAGGAGTAAAGCCAAGTGAAGCACAAGTCTGCCACAGTCTGAGCTGCAGGAATCTGTGTTGTATACAGAGGAGACATTTGAAAGGTGTCAATAAGTTACTTCTCAGAGCAACATGTTTTCCACTTTTCTCAAACAGAAAATCTTGCATGATGTTTCCAAGAAGTTTTCCTCCCCCCCACCCAAATACTAAGTCAATAATAGAGCAAAGCAGGTTTTACTCCACAGATCCGCTTTATGTTTAGCTGTGAACTAGTGTGAAGGTGGAGACTGTGATGCCTTCATTAACAAGAAGCCTTCCCAGCCAGCACATGTTCAGAAAAAGGAGCAGCAGACTATTGACCCAACCTTCTCCTCTTGTTTGAGAAGAAAACTGAACAGTTCTGCTCCTTTGGTTTACAGCCATGTAGAACCTGGAGTGATTTGCTGAAACGGTACCATGTTCAGAAACACCCTTAAGTCATCTCATCTAGGAAGACCTCCACTGTTGCACTGCTATCACCTCACAAACTCAAAAGACAAAGAGGATGTTCCTTTCCTCTCTGTGACACCACCTCCTCCTTCACACTCAATACCTTGAGCAGTATGCAAACACTTCAGATGCCTCGATAACCAGAAACACAAAGATTTTAAACAATAAACAGCATCCTCATGGAACAGGCATCTTATTTTAGCATCAGAAAAGATTTATGGAGGAAAAGAACCATTGTTTTGATGAAAGATCAGTGACACTGCCATCATCCACTGGCAAGGTTAAGGCAATTTGTGATTGCTTGCAATGCTGCTTGCTCCTTCATCAATGCCACAGCACATCACTTACAACTCAATCATTGGGTTGCACTCTGCCTCAGATGAGCTTCCCAATTAACAGCAGAGCTTCCAAAATACAGCTGTGCCAACAAAATCAAGAGCACAGTGCTAAGCAGAACAACCTAAACCACCATTTCCTATTGCTCACCATGACTATCACAGAGCTACTGCTCAAGTTAAGCTGTGCCCTTGCGTGACACATTTAAGGCAGCAATGGTTTGTCAGCAAGACTGAGGAAGATAACAGACAAGGTAAAGAACATGACAGAATCATAGGATCATTGGAAGGGACCTTGAAAGATCATCCAATCCAATCCCCCTGCAACAGCAGGATCAAGTCATTGCCAAAGGATCAAGATTTGGATAGCCACGAGGCACACAACATAGCTGACTGAGCATGTTATTGCTATCCTACCTGCCTTTTCCTTTTCAGCTTTTTTTTTGCCAGGCCCTGTCTTATAAAAAAGTATGGGCTCATTAAAAGTGATCAGTGTCAGTGTCATGAACTAAGAACAAGTTCAAATATCTGCTCTCTCAAGTATAAAAATCCAGAAGATATGCCAGTAAGACTTCCTCATAAAAACACATCTAGTTTTTAATTGTTTGCTTTATTTATTTATCTGTGCTTATTACTTGTTCTTGATCCTACATAGCTTACTATAAACTAGGATGTTTAGAAAAGCTGGAAAGCATTCAATACCCATTATCCTATTAAATTCGCTGGTCCCTTTGAAAAAATTCAAACCGTAAATTCTTACTGGAAGACCTCAAAATCACCCTTGCTCAGTGTCCCAACTCTAGGTAGAGGAAAGGTCTGGTTCCAAGGCAAAAGAAAGCTCAGTTAGTACAGACAGCACAGAAATGAGGTGCAAAAGGCTGACCTGTAAAACTGGAGCTTTCTGAAAAGCACCATCAGCACTGCTCTTCTGGGCACAGAGAGCCATGTCAGGGAAATAGGCTTAACACCACCATTCACCTCTTCTTTTCATCTGCTGGTTTTTTTAGCCTACTTTCCTGAAACCAGCCACAGGGTGAGCAAATTGGTAATACAGCACAGCACAAGTAGCAAGAACCCATCTCTTTCCTTTTCCACAGCTAACCTGCTCCTTGCTGGATCTTCAGGGCAGAACCCAAAGTTGGTGGGTTTTCAGCATCAAGATTTGAAATAAACAAAAGGAAGGTATTCCTTCACAGTGAGGGTTATAGAGCACTGGAACAGGCTGCCCAGGGAGGTTGTGGAATCTCCCTCACTGGAGATGTTTAAGACCTGCCTGGATGTGTTCCTGTGTGACTTGGTCTAGGTGGTTCTGCTGTGGCAGAGGGACTGGACTAGATGATCTTTTGAGGTCCCTTCCAATCCCTAATGATTATATATGATTAAAAACTTAGATATGTGTTCCTATGCTAGGAACTTTACAAAGTCTCCATTTCAGCTGCATCTTTGAGATGGAAGAGTTTAAACCCAGTCTGACAAGCGGTACCCCTGAACTAGAAACAATATTCTTTGATTGTCTGTCAACCTCAGTGCAAACAGATAAATATTAATACACAACTGTGGCTATTTCACTGCAACTCTAAAATAAAGTTATCCTCATGTGCTACTATTGCTTTAACTTATGTATATACTCTTTACTTCATATATGAGTTGCTCCCTGCTCCCACTAATTTTCAGCAGGAACTGTTTATTAGATTCCCTTAGTCCTACACAAAGGGGACACATTCAACTTGCTCTGATTTCTGGAATATGCACTTATTACTGGGAATCTGCATGGAGATACTAGTTGCCAATTTTGAAGTCTCTTAAATTATTGAGATCCATTAGAAACTCTGTGAACATGAAATTAAACAGCATAATCAAAGCTAAAGACTGCTCACTGAGTTGGATCTGTCTCTACGCAGAACTTTTCTGCACACTAGGAAGGGATAAAGAGATTACTCCAGTGGTTTTCAGCTGCAGTGGGGTACTGGCTCATACAGCTTGAACTGAAAGTTTCCTTCCTTGTTTCTCACAGCATGTGCCAGCATTTCTTGATGGGAATGCAAAGATTAATTACAGCTGTACTTGCTCTGAACAAATCCTTATATTCAATACAGTCCTGCAAGATTTAGAGTAGCGCTAATTAGGGCTTAGGACAACAATTCGGTAAAGACAGACAGACTGAGTATTTTTTCTAATTGTTTTATGCATAATAAAATTAAAGCGTCTTTCCAGAAGCAGGGTGGCATTTATCTGTAAGAATTTAGAGCCAAAAGGACTTTCCCAGTCTGAGAACATTAGATTTTGTGTTTCAGTGTCATAGCTGAAGGTAAGGCATCAAACTACCACATGCTTTCAGAGACAGGCAAGTATGAGCACACTACTTATTCTTTAAGTCTTCTGGGACGCCCAGACAGTTCTTTAATAGGCTCAATTACTAAGAGATAGACAAAAAAAGTTTCTTCTTTATAAAATACCAGAGTAAAACAATGTTTCAACTAGAAAAATGGCCATCATTAGGCAAGGTGCACATTCTCATAATGAATTTCCAACATGGGAGCTGAGTCTATGAAGCTGTTTTTCCTCCATTCACCTTAACCACACCAAGCAGTCAAGATTTATTGGCGTCCAAGGGCTAAAAGCAAAAATTCCTACAGGCAGCCTTACACAGTACCATAAAGACAACAAGGTTTTTCAATTTACCTCCAAGAAGCCACAAGTTAAAAAGTAGGACCACACAAAGTCTGAATTTCAGCCTTTCAGGGCCCACAGACAGCAGGGCACTAATGAAGTGCCTTAATGGACTGTATATTTGACAGACTTCCGAAGTGATTTCGCACTGAGTTTTTGATCTTTATAATTTTTCCTTTTTTTTTTTAAGGGAGACATTTAAAACCCACCTGGATATTTTCCTGTGTGACTTGGTCTAGGTGGTTCTGCTGTGGCAGGGGATTGGACTAGAAGATCTTTCGAGGTCCCTTCCGATCCCTAATGATTCTATGATGATTTCATTTGGAGTGCTGGGAAGTCATCACACAGTACTAGAGCAGCCAGTAGCACAGCTCTTTTGAGTCAGCCCCCGTCTCAGGTCCCATATGGTAGGCATATCAATTTCTTGTTATACATTTATTTATTATGTATGATCTGCTCATTACTTTCCAACTTTTCCTCCCAATTCCACACAGGCTGCATTTCACCCAGCTGCTGCACTTTGTCATAACCTAAAGCCAGGAGCAATTCACTGCAGGAATCCTTTTATTCTTCAGCTGAGCACAAAAGGGCCTTTAATCTTCAGTTAAGGCTTCAGGTAGGCACTGTGACAAATTGCTATTCCCTAACACTGTTCCATTTGCACTGTTTTGAAAAGGTCATCATTTGTGACCTTTCTGATTCTTGTTATTTCTCTCCAATAGCAGAATGTATTTAATAACCAAAGCCAATAACCGATTAGCAACCGTTTTAGCACTCTGCTTCACAGAACGGCTTCTGTCACCGAGAAAAGATACTGTACAAGTGGATTTTGTTTGAATTCAAAGTGATTTGCACTGTTAAATGATTTATGACCTTTGATTCTCTGAATGGTTTTGAATGCAGCCTACTTTAAATGCAAGTCCTTCTCACCTCTTGTTCAGTGGCACTTAAAGTAAAACTGAGATTACCAAGTGAAGCAAACCCTGACTGAGGTGACAGACAACTTGTTAACAAAAGCATCCTCAACTTTGCCTCCTGCTCCAGCTCAGTCCTGAATTTGAAGGGCAGTGACTGGCAGACGCACTAGCGCTGGTACAGCCAAACAGTGAATTGCTTGCAGAGCTCTCCTGGTGGCAGCAGGCCCATTAACATCTCATTTAATCATTTATTTTTAGAATACTGCAAGTATAACACGAGACTTAACTTATAGAGCTGCAAACTCAAAAGCTATACAATATTAGCCTATATCCACAGCATTTTGTGCAAAGGTTTCCAGCTGCAGTTTGCTTTATGTTACCCCTCCATTTCTAATAAAACCCTGAACTATAACTCACCAAATCTCACCTTCTTCTACAAAATGCTACTTGTGTTTTGACAGTCCATACTTGAGCCTTTGATCTGAACATTTTTTCCTATTTGGTCTGAGACAGGATTAGAAGCCAGAGACTCCAACTGCCAACCCTTCCTACTACAGACCAGCCACAGTGCTTTGCAGTGCTATGCATCTTTAAACACATGCAGGGATGGCTACTCAACCACCTCCCTCGGAAGCCCATTACAGTGCTTGACCACCCTTTCTGGGAAAACATTTTTCATACTGTCAAGCCTAAGCCTACCCTGTTGTTCTATCACTAATTGCTTCTGAGAAGAGACTAGCAGCAACCTCTCCACAATGTCTTTTCAGGTAGTTGTAGAGCGATGAGGTCTCCTTCTTCATTCCCACTCCTCCTCAAACTAAAGAGCCCCAGCTCTCTCAGTCTTCCTTCATGAGATTTATTCTCCAAGCCCTTCACTAGCCTAGCTGCCCTCCTCTGCACCTGCTCCAGCACCTCCACACCAACCTTGTATTGAGATGCCCAAAATGACACAATACTCAAGATGTGGCCTCACCAGCCAGGAGACAAAGAAACTTTGCTTTTATATTGAAGAGTAGAATCATTAGGGATTGAAAGGGACCTCAAAAGATCTAGTCCAATCCCCCTGCCACAGCAGGATCACCTAGACCAAGTCATAGAGTCAGTCAGGGTTAGAAGGGACCACAGGATCATCCAGTTCCAACTCCCCTGCCATGGGCATGGACACTCCACCCTAGATCAGGCTGGCCAGAGCAACACTTCCATAAGTCACCCTGCTGCACAGTCCAGAGCAGGACATTACTCGAGCTGCATAGTCTGCAAGTGAACAATCTTTTAAGCTACTATGATATCCTATGCCAGACTAACCCACTGATTCAGAATTCTAACATAACAAAATGAGATAACAGATCCCTGCTGTTATTTTTGTAACAAAAAAGGCAGACCTAAGGGCAGTCCCAGACTATGTAGTTCTATCACTCCTTAAGTAGAGTAGCTAAATTCAAACAGGGCTGTTTGCCACACACAGCTTCACTACTAGCTTTTTACTTTTTTCAAAAATAAAAGGTTTTCCTATAACATTGTTAGATACAGATGTACTTGACTTCCAGCGCTAACAGTGTGTAATTACAAAAGAGCAAAACTCAGCAAACACGAGTTTCTGCTTCTTAGCACTACTGTCACCCTTGTTTTAAAGCAAATCTGGGTCAGAGCTGCATGTCTCATCTACAGCTAGAAAAGAAAAAAGCCCATGTAACTTCCCTTGTGATAATTTAGTTTAACAGGAGTTCTGCAGACTCTGAATACCCAAGCAAAGTTAATAGATAAAGAGTTGCCGCCTAATCCCAACTACGTGAATTAAATGCTAACAAGATTTCCCATGCTGGCACTTTGAACAGAGTGCCTATTCCCTTTGAACATCTCACCAGCATTGGTCAAGCCCCAGTGGATTTCACTGAAGAAATACTTGAGTTTCATCGCTCTGAAAAAGAAGTACTAAAATCATCTTTACAGAAGCAGTCCTCATCTCTTGTGTAAGCTCATATTCAAAAAGTAGTTTGTGAAAAGAACAGCTCATGTTGGTGTTATGGTCAGTTGGATAAGCTGGAGCTGATGTGACTATTTCCTCAGTTGGAAGTGCACTAGCAAATATACGATATCAATACAAAGCACACGCACTCCTGCGCTTCAGCACCGCACAACGTATGCTGAAAGAAGAGAAAGCTGCTTAGAAACAGGCTTTTTAGGCTAACGCTACTCTACACTTGCATCTTCAAGAAGAACATTCAGTTGGAGACTTGTTCCTTAAGGATTCACAAAGTCTCTCAAAGAGACTTCAAGAGTCTCTGCAATTGCACTGAAAAAAAAAAATAATAAAGCCCACTCCTGTAGATTTTGTTTAAAGAGTCACTTCACAAGTCACCTAATTCTCATATCAACCCAACCTCTCAATTCTCTTGGCTTCTGGAAGCAGTTTAATGATGCCACATAACCTCTACATATTGCAGCAGCTGCTACAAGGCCAACTCTGGATCATCTGACATTAACGCCATACGAAGCATTTCTGTACCAAAATAAAGGTGTTAAAGCAGTGAATGATTAGTGCCTCACCTTCACGCTATGAGGCTTTGAAGCCATGAGCTCTTTGCGTAAGGAGGACGCAGCAACAAAGCTCTGCTAGCACAAGGATCAGGCTGTTCACTGCGCAACGCTTCCAGCACACTATCTGTTCTGGCAAGCATCAAATAGAGGAAAAAAACCCACACAGTTAATACACAGGGGAATGATTTGTGTCCTATTACAAATATTCCCAAAGCCCCCACACCTCAAAACGCCCAGAGAATGGCGAATCGATATAAAAGAAAGGGTCTTTAAAACATTTTCCAGAGTCTTCCCATATCCAGAGCTTCAGAGGCTCTTAGTATTTGAAGTATTACTGGAAGCTTTCCATACAATTCCCTGTGCACAGATCTAAAAATAGCTATGGACACAGTAGTAAGTTTTCGTCTGTATTTGCAAGCCTCTTGTTCCCTCTCAGGAACCACTACTTCCCATTAATGCTGACAGTTAATTTTTTAAGAAGGTGCTATTAAAAAGATTATGAATTCTTTCAACAATGCAGCGAGCATCAGTAACAACAATACATTAGTAATAACAAATTTCATTTGACACTTGTGGTAGATCAAAAACTACTCTGTATATTAATGACTGTATTAAAACAGATGCCTTTTTCAGCCTCCTTGGATGGCCACATGTGCATGCATCAAGAAGGGCAGGTATGTGTAAGGATAGGTCATCTGGCTGCACAGTTGCCTGAACTGTAAATGGATAATCTTCAAGTGAAACCATTCAACGATACGGAGTTCAAAATAAATTACCCCATCAATCCTGAAGAGATGAGAATGACTTGTACCACAGGAGAGTTCAGGAGCTCTTGAGTGCTAGAAAAACTTGGTATTTTCACACAGAGTCACAGAACATAAGGGATTGGAAGGGACCTCAAAAGATCATCCAGGTCCCTTCCAGGGAAAGGCCAATCCCCCCACCACAGCGAGATCACCTAGATCAAGTCACACAGGAACATATCCACACAGGTTTTAAACAAAGACACTGCTTTGACTAAGAGTAGTTAGGATGGAGATTTAAAAACTGTGCACATTTAAAAAAGCCTGATAAAACAATGTTAATTTTGCTTTAAGAGCTGATGAAGCCAGATGATTGCCTTTGTGGATCTGCTTATTGTTGGCTTAAGCTACTGCTGCACTAGTGCCGTTCCATGTATCATGTTCTTGCCTGACAAGCTCTATTTGTCCCATCTCCACGCAGAGTGACATGGAGCATGACCAGACAAATCCAAACCAAGCCAATGAAGCAGAAACCACCTGACCAAAGCAATTCTTCCCCTGGGTTCAGTCTCCATGGTTTACAATGATAAGGGAAGCATCACTTATGGGTGCAAAAAAGCTGGCAGCTACAGGCACCTGAGCTCCCAAATATACTCAGACACTTGTAGCTTCTGCTCAAACTGTAGCAGCTTCCACCCTTCCAGCAGAAGTCGTAACTGAAGTACCAAGGTCCTTTGTCTGGAAAGTCATTCAAAATAGAATTTGTCTCCACCTGCTGGCAATGAAGAACTAACACCCAGTTGCCCAAACTACCACAGGCAACCTCAGAAGAGTCATTGAGACATGACAAATGTATTCCTCTCTAACACACAGACAGAAAATAGGGAAAGATAATGAGGGCACGAGAGAAGAATCACATACTGATTACAAAGGAATTCCTATTCTAGTATTTAAAAATGAGGACAGAGACGTGACAATGTAACCTAACGTACAATGAAGCTTTTGTCCCCAAACTACTTGGCTTGTGTACAAGGAACAGAGGAACTTGGGTCGGTGGGGATGGGCTGAGGCGGGGAAGAGCGAGGGGACGATGTTTGTGAAAAGAAAGTTAAATTGGCTGGTCTGCTTTAAGAAAGACGGTGAAGAAAAGCAGCAAAAAAGCACCCTGCTATTGTAAAATCCACCCACTCACTTCTGAAACGCTCAAAGACTCAGACAGGGATTTACAGCCAGCACTTGTAGGCCCTGAATATGAAGCAGAAAACACTCAAATGCCCAGAGGCTGCTTCTGTGGTCTCAGAGAAGCAGCCTTCCGATTGTACAGGGTTATGGTCAGAGCCATTTTCTTTCAACAAGTCTGCTACTGCTGAGTCAGTCGTTAAGCTCAGCACTACAGACTGTCGCAAGACACCTGCATGCTGCAACTTTCAGCTCCAGCTAAGAAGTACAACATGCTGGTTGGTTATTTTTAAACAAAGTCACACAACTTCCTGGAGAAATACAGGGAGTTCAAAAGCAGACCAGTATAATCCTAAGCTCAGGGGGGCAAAATAATAACAATAAAAGCAAGCTGGTGTTCAGCTGACTGCAGGAGCAGAGTGAGAAAATACTAGTGCTGAGCAAGCTTTTCATTTCAAACACTGTGGAGAAGCACTCAGAAAAAATCATCACTCAAATCATTCAAAGTTTTGGTGATTATTTAAATGCTACTATAAAGATAATAAATCCAGTTCATACCAAGCATATTCCATTTAATAGCTTGCTTAGACCAGGTAAGAAAGGGAGTGCTGGTGCGGAGGTTTCCTTTAACCTTTGTTAAAATCAGTTCAGGAAAGATTTATTTTCTCAGCCCACTATCTCTGGTTTCTACTTATTTACATGAGTTTATATCCAGCAAGAGTTTAAACTAAATGAAGGCATGGGTTTATAACATCATATACAACTATAAATAAGGCTTATAATCAAACCACCTGCTTTCTTTAAAAAGTTACGTAGTTTTAAGCATTTTTAAAGGAATTACACTGCTGCTAAACCCCACACGCAGGGAACCTGACTTCTGCTGGACCTAGAAGTGAGGCACAGTTTGTAGGTGTTAACTTTTTTAGCCATCAGCCCAGAAGCAGCATTTGTGTCCATGAGAACAATCTATTCTATGTAAAACACTTTTATGCAGGTGGCACTTTTAATTTACCACCGAGGTGCTTCACAATCTCCTGGTGATGCAGCCTGCGTGGTAAAGAAATGGCACCCGGGACTGTCACAGTGTTGGTGCCACAGGCAGCAGTGTCTGTAACACACCACGTCAGTGCACTACTGACAGGTTAGCAATTCTGGTGCCTGCAGCAGTTCCAGTTGTCCCAGTCACATCAAACCAGGTTGTATGAATGCCAATCCAAAAAAGATGCCTTGACATGATGCTGAAGATGACAGTGGATTAAATGATCGCTTGCGTGCCTGTGCGCCTAGGTTCCGTGGGGCTCTTTTATTTTTTGGTATTTCCTGTTTAATCCTCAAAGCCAGAGAATGCAGAGGTAGACCTACTAGTCTCGGAATGCTATTTATTCGACAAACTGGACTTTTTTCCAGTTTGATGCAATGTTATTGCTAACCAGTATAGGAATGAACCTCCCACATGATTCCAATCTGAATCTTCCCCTAAAACAAAACCCGTGTTTGAACACAGCATTTCCCAGAAAAAAAATAATCTAACAGGCTGCTGATGTAATTATTGCTTAATAAACTGGATTCTCTTAGTAGTTGTCTCATGTTAAATTCAAGTTCCCTGTGGCATGAAGTGTCTTTTTTCATTCCACGTTTGAACAGTGCTTAGAACAGCAAAGTCTTAGTCTGTGTCTACAGACAGTAAGGATTATGGAACAATTAATCTATCATCTTCTGTCCCTCTTCCTCCCTGCACATCCTCCCCCCCATCCCCAGTGCTGTCACATGGAAAATGTTGCATTTTTAGCCTAAGGAAATGAGGTTTTTACAATCATCCTGTGACAGTTTCACCTATTCATTTTATTTATTCTGCAGCCATTCAGCAGTCTCAAGGTACTTCAGAGACAGATTTCAAAGACATGCAACAACAAGACTCAAAAAGGCATCTCATTAGTAGGGGCAGAAGAGTACCTAAGGGCTGCAACATGAGTTTAAACACTGTAGTAGACACTACAGAATCCACAAACAGCATGAAGAAAACAGTGAGCACTTCACTACTGAATTTCTCTTTTCCTTTAGCTACACTGAATTCCTTGTAAGAGTCTAAGGGAGACTGTACAAGAAGCTAGTTTATCCTCTACCTATCTCCTCTAATTAAACACTGATAGAATGGTTTGCAGTTTGAGCACAGAAAATGCAAAACAAAAATGTAATTGATTTTCATATATTACCAGAACAAAAAAGGAAATCATCCCATCTTATTTTCCAAGAACTAATAATGGTCATACTGGATTGCATGGATCAGAACCTTGCTTCACTGAACATGGAAGAAAGAGACAAGAGCAGAAAAAAATAAAAACATCTTCACCTTGTACACAAGAAGAGAAAGGAGAGGATTATGAGCAGCTGTCAGGACCATATTCCATACCAGAAGTGCAGCTATTTTGGCACAAGAGCATGCAAGCCTCATAAGAAAGCAAGGAAGCTAGCACATTTTTACGCTCGCTGTCATCTTTCAGTTGCTTATCCAAGTTTCACTTGCAGACGCCAGGATGAAAAGAAACAGTCAAACAGCAGCAGCCGGAATGGGTGTTGCATTCACTTCAAAAGATCTGCATGCAGGAACAGTTTGCCAGTATCAATATACTGCAGGCTGGCAGGACTGGAAAGCTACAAATTAAGTGTGCCTTCATCAGTGACCTACTATGAACAGACCTACTGAGCTGCTAACATATTTTTAGTTCAACCAATTCCTGCCTTTTTTGGTTCCTCTTGCTCTTCCAGTTTATCCAGTCGTGTGCCCTTTTCCACTCCCTCCTACTGCCATGTAGTTTTTCAAGTTTGGCTCAAATTACCACTTGTTTCTGCTGCTGAAGTGCTCAGATTTACAGCTTTACTACAAACAGCTCATACGACTGCTAAGGCTCGCACATAGCAAGCAATCTTTCAGCTGAAGAGAGATTTATACAGCAGGGAACTTTTCCTCCCACCACAAAGACCAATGTACTCACCAGCTGATACTCGCTTCGACGGCTGAAGGCTTCCTTGATTCCTGAATCCCTCCAGAGCGCACCCAGGGCAGGTACATATAGCTGGAAGGTGGCAGGCTCTATGGGCATCCCAGCTTTGTTTTCAAAAGCCATCAGAAACATCCCATGCTTCTCATTCTCGGTGTACTGCCAAGGGATGCCCAGTTTGTCCCGTGCATCAACCAGAACCCTGCAGCCCTAAAGAAGAATTCAGATAAGAAAGTCAGAGATAAAAAGATTAAAGTGTAGGGGAACAAGGACTCAAAAGTACTTGAAACTTTTTTTAACACTATTCTGCTGAAACTGAACTTGGGAGAGAATCAATAAACATTGTTTATTGCAACATCTCCACCAGAAGTAACACTGAAGAGCTTGTTTGTATAAACAACTCAGCCACAATGTATTTCTCCAGGTGGAAAAACCCACTAGCAGCCACTACTAGTAGCAACAAGTAATGCTACCAGCAGATAATAAAAATAAACATCAAATGTGTGTCTAGGAACTAATGTATGGTCCTCAAAGCCATAGCTTTAAAAGCAACAGCACACCTGAAACCATATTCGTCCACCTTTTTCTTTGCATTTAGGATTTAACTACTGGAAAGGCCACACTAGCTTCCTCGAGCATTTTATCAGAAGAGCCTTAAAAATTAACATTGAAAGAACATACTGTCTATACTGGTGAAGTCAAGCATCCAGGACTGGGGTAACTGAGTAACTCTGAGCGCTGCACGCACCCACCACCTAGTAAAACATTTGGTATTGGTATGTTTTTCTACCAAAACTAGCAAAATCCACTCACCACAGCTATTACAGATTTCTTGAAAATTTTCTGTAAATAAGCATCTTCCATTGGGACACTGTCATGGAAACTGTGACCTCCACTTATAAATCCCAGCAGCAAGAAGAGGACTGAAGACATTGCACAGATTTCAAGATGCTGAGCTCAGTAGAGCAGGTGCATTTTCCATCAGTAGCATCTGACTTTTTGAACTTGCCACACATGTGCTAAGAACTCACGACAGGTGGGGTTTGGTAATTCTGAAAAACAAATCTGGAAGTGATCCAGTTCTCAGGTTTAACTTTGGACTACTGAAACGGCTTAATTTCACCTTTTGGAGTTTAACTGGAAACTTCACTCATGGCAACAAGCCAAACACAAGACATTAACTAACTTTGAAACTTGGGTCTTTAACCTAGATACACCTACAGTGAAGAGCTTCAGATGGCCAGTAGCTATTTCTCAATAGAGAGCACCATTTCATCAAGGCAGATCTGTTATGGGTGGTTTAGCATCTCAAGCACCATTTAACTCACCAGCAAAATCTGTGGGTTACATTAAATTTTTCATTGTGTAGATCTATTGCTTTTGCAGTTTATGAAACCGAAAAAACCCCAAAACCTGACGTTCTCTATGTGTAAAACCTCCATGATATGGGACTGAGTTTTTTTAGCTATCAGCACTGCACGTACATTTTCTTAACACTTGAACCTTTCATCTCCCCAGCCTTTAGGCAACCCCACAAAAAAACAAGAACTTTCCCAATGGAAATGAAGATTGGAGCGGGATGTGAGAAGCAACTTGGTGTGAGTGTCACAGAAGAGGAACTCTGAGTGAAGCATCAGGGTTGTCACTGTGTGAGTGCTCCTGAAGTGCAGTTTCCCAAAAATGTAAATATTTACAATTCTCTAGTGATTGTTACTTTATAAGAGAAGAGAGAATATAACCCCCAGAACATCGTGAAAAAACACAATTGAAGAATGAATTTACAAACTGCTGCTTTAAATACCAGACAAAACTATTTAGCAACTGTCGTACAGACCAAAGTCAACTCTTGTTCCCAGTTAGAGAGTTTATCCCTTTATTAACAGAAGCCTTTACATCTGCATTATTTGAGCAGCATTAACAAATGTAAATACGAGGAAACCCCCCATTTTCAGTTCTGTCTCCGAATTGTGGATGCTTGCATGTCTCACGACCTCAGACACTTCTGCAAACCCATCACAGGACACCATCCTGAGTGCAGTTCCAAGTCAGTGTCAGCTCCCCCATCCCCAGCTGAGAATTTAGAGATTTATTTTTTTCCAAAACACTGTGGTAACCGAGGCCAATGGGACACTGCTATTTCTGGGTATTTAATGCCAGGTTTCTTTCTGTTCAGTTAGTACAAGTGTTTATGAACAGAAACAGTTAATCAGCGCAGTGTGTCGGCTGTGATCACCATCTCCCCAGTCTCCCCACCACGGAGCTCTCAGCCCACACAGGCCAGCTCTGACCTTTCACCTGCTTTGGCTCCAGCTCTCTGCAACCATCTCCGGCTTTTGGCTTTTCTATCTTAGAGCTTTGGGAATGGTTTAACCCTTACCCATCTCACTGCAACCACAGGCTCCTCAGAGGGGCAGCAAGACTGTGCTGGGACCTCACCCCAGGCCCAGTGCATCCCCCTCCACTGTTGTACTGCCTTTTCCTGCTCCCACTCTCCCACTGCAGACACAGAGGCTCTAAAGAGACTTAAAGAAAATTTCATTGTCTGTTTAGAGAAAACTACAGAACAGAGTTTCTATCAAGAGCGAAGAGACTTCTCCACTCCCAGAATAGTCACTTATCTGCTGTCTGACACTCCTTGGAAATGCAGGTTTGAATCTCCCTGGGGCAAGAGAAGGAATTAAACTTCAACTTTGCAGACCGTATTTGAGAGCAGCAACTACTATAAGGTCACCCATGGGAAGCACATAGCACTGGCATCTTCCTCTGACCCTGCTAAAGAAAAATGGTCACCACCAAATCATAAACAGAGCCCAGCGTGGGACAACCTGGCAGACTGAGATGTAGAGGCGTATTGCACTGACAAAACAGACACACACAAGGTTGATTTTAAACACTGAATGAAGAACATAAACTGGAAACACTGTGGTCCCAGGTGCATCCCCAGGAGCAGCACTTTCAAAAAAAAAATACCAGAATTTGTAAACCACCAGTTATGAATAGACACCTGCACCACATCAGGAGCAAAAGCTTCAAACAATGATCTGAAAGGCCAAAGCTCCTTCCCTGCAACACTCAGTGGCCAGAAGTATTTGTGTCTCAGCAAGACCCCAGTAAAAGAAATCTAAATGTAATATTTCTTCAACTCTGCACAACAGCTCTGTGAATGCTATAAGCAGATGTCAGAGATATGAGGGGAAACAGAGAAACCGCCAAGTTTAGATCCCATGTATTGCTGTTTCAGAGTTACTGGGAACATGGCTTTTTGCAGCCACAATGAGCGTTTGATAATCCTCACCCTGTTGCTCTGCAGAAAGATTCCCTCTTTCTGGAAACATTCAAAACACTTCCAATAGCTCTTTCCTCCAAAAAGACTATAATGGGAGGCAGCCAGACAGTTACTTTTATCTGTGGATAAAACTGCTTAAGAGTTTATATGTACTCCTGATGCTCATAGGTAAAGATATCATTTTGAGGATTATATTTAATTAAAATTCCTAGAATTCCATTTACTGTAGAAGGAACAGAACAGTTTAATATATTTAATATTTATCAAAACTTAATTTGGGCTCAGACACCTCCAGTACAAAGTAAAACTAAACCCATCAAACAAGTCTTCTTGCATGTACAGCACCCGCTCGCTCCTGAGTTCTAACAATGAAGGTAACACCAGACTGTCTTCCCTGCAGTGTTCATTGCACGTTAAACCTTCCCAACACTGCTGTGACAGTTCTTCTCGTTTTCTACCTCTACAGAAAATGTTAATTCACTCTCTTGTTCAGAAGACCCAATACCATCAATTGCCATTCTGTTTTCAAACCTGGAATATTGAAAACAAATGCGTCAACAACTTTTGAGACCAAATAAGCTTCCGAACAGTTCAGCTGATGTGAAGTGTTTGTGCTGCATTCAAAGCAGGACACAGAATAAGCACAAGTGGGAAGAATTAAAATTCACAGATGAAGGATTGTGTTAGGCCTTAGAAAATGGCTAACAGCAGCATACTGGAAACACCAGTCAGGGAGGAAAATTAGGAAGGTCTCTGTTCCATTTCTTCCCCAATAATTTTTAGCATATTCAAGTGACCTTATAAATTCCTGTCTTGCACAAAACTGGAAGAGACATGGGGTAGAACAAGAAATGGTGTAAGAGGAGTGTGACATGATCCAACTCCTGTGGTATTCTATCTTACACAAAGGAAAACATTAAACAGATCTAGAAATTCACAGCTATGGAAAAGATAACTAGGGCATAGTATGTTAGAAACCTACAGAAATTACAAACGACCTGGAGAAAGGGAGTACAAAAGACTACTCTTTCTCCACCCTTTGCTACGCAAGTACAAGTAGAACAGAACCCAGTTATCAAACAGAAGGTTAAATCAAAATAAGGGCTTTCCTATACAGCCCCAGTGAGACAAACTGGTTTACACAGGACAGTGGCCAAACCCCGAAATGGACTTGAAGCAACGAAGACAAATTGATGGAAGGAAGGTCCAAAAAAAGACTATTCGATTACATTCCATTTGCAACTCCTGGCTCAAGAAGTTTCTGAAACCAAAGGCTGCCAATAACTAGGAGAATAAACCAACGTGCCCCATTGCTCTGTTCTTGTACCCAGTTTTGGCCGTGAGAGTTTTTTTCACGTCGCAGACGAAGCGCTGGATCCTCAGCCTGACAGGGCACAGCTGTTCGGCTTGACTTCGAATGCTTTCTCCTCAGCAGCAGTATGAAGGTTTTACGAGCATTTGCGCAAATCCCTGTTACTACGACTGGCTCAGATATATTTTTACTCCTTTACTTTTGAAAGTGCTGTAACTTTAGGGAAAAAAAAATACCCACAGGTTGCATTGTATTTTTAAGATCAGAATTACGTTGTTTTGTAGGAATTATTAGAAAGGTTATCACCAATTAATGTCAGTTGAAGCCAGTGATGCTAGCCAATACAGAAAGTGTTGTAGTATTCTTAAATCAAGCTGCTCTTTAAATACCTTACATCAGTAGTTACACTACTACATAAACCACAACATCAGTGTTTTAAATCATTCCCATGCTCCAGTACTTGAAGGATTTGTTATCCTTAAAATCTCACACTTTTTGCCAGATGGACCAACTCAGAGGCCCTATGAACACGCTGTCTTGGTTAAGCACCAAGCACACAAGGGAAGCAATAGGTTTGGGGTGGCGGGCACTCACCCATGAGGGCAGGTTCTTCCACATGCAAACCAGCAGTCAAGCGATCAAAAGATTTAATTATTCTAGTCAAGTGTTAGAGAGAACTTGCAAAACTACTTAACTGTTTGTATACAAACAGCAAAGTGTCCTACAGAGCATTTTCTAGAAATAATTTTAAGGAACTGCTACTGGGAATGAGATTATAGACAAGAGAGTAGCTGATACACATTACACTAGATCTCTAGCACCTCTATCACTTATAGAAATTGCTTTTGTTGAGAGACGTGCTGATCACTTCATTGGGGGCTCCAAGTCCAAACTAACAGGCAACGTTGTCTTCTCCTAAGGCTGTAAACCAACATGAACATTGCAGGCAACAGAGACTCAAACGTGCTTCCTACTGTGTGCTTTCCCATACCGCTTTGACAAGAAGCTGGCACTGGGGAAATCACAATTCACAGAAACCAATATAACCCTGAGCTAATGCCAAAAGGAGTGCTCCCACCTCAGCACAGTATTGCCAATACACCATTTATGCTGTTGGAACAGTACAAAGTAATGCAGCTCAGTAAACCCAGGTCCAGCCAGACTGGCAAATTTAACTGTACAGAAAGCTGCTACAGCTCTGCGTCCACTGGTGCCAAAACCAGAAGAGAGAGAAAGCTGAATCACACAGCCATAGATGGGGCCGGACTTTTCAGCAGCAACACTTACTGGCAACTAAAGAAATATGATAAAATGTAACCTATGTGTATTTTTAGAAAACATCTCTTAAACTTCTAAAGAGGACATTTTCAAACATCATTTTTACAAATAATGTTGTCAGTGTTTGCAAATAATAGCCACATGCACTTTTTCTAGATTGCCATCTGCAACCCAGGGAAGAGGGTGATTTATTACTAACAAAGTAATAGGAAGAGGGGATTTTTACTGCACGCTGTTGTAAAAGCATTAACAGTGTTTTTATTTGACCTGTGTCCTTGGAACGACGCAGGCATGCAGCAGCCAAGATGTCAATGTCATTAAGGATATGGTTTCATAGAGCAGAGCACTCAGGCTAACAACCAGGTACCATCTGAAGATGCGTCTTCGCTGGCAGTGTAGTCCCCCCTCTCCGGTCTGATCGGTTTGCATTCATCGGAGACCACAGGTCAATCCAGTGAGCAAACATCACCAAAGTCCTAGTCTTTTTTTTTGTGACAAGTGGTTTCCAGCACCTACATTAGTTTGCTATGAGACAGACACCAGAGTAGGGGTGGGAGTAGCACCAGTTAGACAACAAAGGGTCACCTTTTTCACCATTAAAATATTCCAGTACCACCCAGGTGAGCGCAAGGTAAACAGCAAAGATGACCTACCTTCCAGCCCAACACACAAATAAAAAGTGGGAACAAAGGGGAAGTGTCATTTACCTAGTCCACAGGAACACAAACATTAAGAAACGTTTGGATTAGCCACTGAATCTCTGAACTGGGAGCAGCAGGGATGTCTGCTTGTCTGGAAACTCTGAAAAGAGTCTTTGACCGAATCCAGCAAGATGACGATAAATGCAGCAGAAGGAAAATACTCACTGCAAGCTTTACTTGAAACTAGGCACAAAGTGGGAGATTATGACTTCAGGGGTGACGTCTGGTGCAGGACCTTAAAAAACATTGAGCTTTCAGAATTACACTATCAGGTTTCCCCTTATCTTGAGACGGGCACTCCAGTATCAAGTTAATCATGAGTCCATGCTTTAAACGGAGCATAAGCAGCATCTACAGTTTCAAAATTATCCCCATCAGGGTAGTCACGCAGCCCTCAAACACTCTGAGACAGCACCCCAGCACACGTGCTTAGACAAAACCGAAGGGGGGAGAGAGAAGAGTCTTCAACACTGCGATAAGACAGATCAGCTCCTCACTCCCATGAGGGTGAAAATCCCCAAACTCATTTGGAATCTTTTGAGCCTCGGATCCCTTCTAGCTTTTTCTCCTGTTATTTGTCTTAGTGTTTCAAACAACATGTGGTAGTATGCTCCAAAGTTTTCTTGTAAACACTGTCAGTAGCACAATTTGCTAATTTCTTAGCCAATCCTGCTTACAAGTTAATTAGAAAAACACATGTGTACCCAACCAACTGAATATAACATGAGCTCCCCAATTTAGTCACTCAAGTGACTAAACGTTTGTCTGGAAACTATCAGAGTGAGTGTCTACAGTGTCCAAGGACAAACTCATGTTCTGCAGTACTAATGACTCCAGCACAAGAGCACTGTGAGCTCTACTTTGAAATGGTAACGAATATGTTGACCATTACCCACCATGAGGAAGACAAACTGCTCTCTCCTAGCACATCTCACATGCAAAGAGGCTGTCAGGGATCATTGATGGGATTTAAGACAAGAAAATACACCAACTGTAAATCAGTAATAGATCAGTAAGTGATTCACTCATCAAAGTGGCCTGGAACAAGAACAACAACAAGACTCATAAGGTTTTGGGGGTTTTTCCTAAGGAGTTGTGTGGATAATATTTTTTCATATTAAAATAAACACTACACAGTTAAAGCACAAAGGAGAGATAACCAGACTTAAGCATCAGTTCTACTGTGGAACTTAGGATTTGTACATTAAATTTAATGCAAAAACTCCTAACTACCCAGTTTCTACTGAGTGCTCTCCTTGTTATTCATTTCAAAGGAAATTGCCCCAGCATAAATGACTGTGATGAACTAGTCAAGTGTGGCTAGATCCCAACTCTGAAGTACCAGACTTTCACTATCATCTCCTCCTAACAGGTTACCAAATTCATTTGCATGTAAACACAAGGAAATGAGGAGTCATGTCAATGTCAAGGTTAACTAGAGTTCTGTGAAGAAACATTCCCCTTTCACTTGGAGGCTATTAAAAGAAATACGCTTGCACTATAAATGACTAACTCATTTGGTCACTTAAAAGTTTAAGTCCTTTCTGAAGTCTTTTCTCACCTTCCAGAATTTCAAGTTTTCTTGGTTTGTTTTTCAATGACACAAGATACAACTACCTTATAGTCAGAGAAACACAAACCCACCCAGGGTATGCAGAGCACCTGCAACAACGAAGCAGGCCAGGTTTAGTACTGGCTGCAGAAGTCCAAAGATCTTCCTAAAATGGACTTCAGCACAGGCCTCTCATTTTCTTCGCTTTCCTGTCACTCTTATTCAAGCCATCAAGAGGAAATGCCCATGTGTATTGGAACTGCACTCAGAAGTCCCAAAGACATAACCTCAGGGAGTTTCTGTGTTCAAAATCCTTGACTGTGTTTTCCCCCGCTCAGAGTCCACAAGTTACACATCATTTCCTGAGTTGTCCTTTCCACTGCAATCCCAGGCTTTTCAGTTCCTTAGTCAATCATCACAGTTCAGGCCACAGACAACAAGAAAACGCAGATGTAATGAAACCTTGAACTTCCCTTCTGGTTTTCAACATGGAAACAAACATCACCATAAAACTCAACAGATTACACTTCAGGCTTTTAAAAGCTACATGTTTCTCTCTTCAGATTGAAATCTCCCAAACAAGCTGGTGCAAGTATCACTCTTCTTAGGAGCTAAACTAGGTTTTCTCAAGCAGCATGGTATTCTCACTTGAAACAAAAATAACATTTAGACAAGGAACATCAGAGCCCTGACTCACCAAGTATCTGAACTCTTTAATTGTTAACAAAGGAAGCAAGTAGTGTAGCAAGGCCAACCCATTTGTTTTGGAAAGCATCAAAAGATCCCTTCAGCTACAGTCGGAAGGCATCAAAACACTAATGAAACATCAGTGGCTATTTCTTAGATTTGAAACTTAAGGTACACAAGAGTTTTCCAAGTTGCTCTGTACTTTCAAGAGTCACCTTAAAATTCCTGCTGCAGGAGCTCAGCCTGTCCTATCCACTTTCCTTTTCCAGGTGGGTGTGCTGAAGTCATGAAGCCTGTGTACTCATACCAGAACATTAACACTACTGCTTTTCACTTCGATCATCAAAAAGTTCCAAAACGTTACTTTGAAACTTAGCCTCGATTAACAAGCAAAACCCTAGTTAACCGATGACTATTTACCTTAAACCAAAGCAAAACTAATGTATTTGAAGACTGTCCCACAAATGCCAGAAAAAGCCAGCAAGGCCCTGAACCATCACCTGTACTAAATGGAAAAGTAAATTCTGCATCACAGATTTATTTTGTTTCGGCATTCTGTTTCTAACTAGGGTTTCCTGAAGTGGGGGGGGGGGTGAGAAAAAGAAAGAACAGAGCAAGGAAAGAACTTGGCTTTAAGAAGATATCAGAAAAGCAAGAAGCTGAAAACTCAAAATAAAGCAGAAGCTGACACTAAAATCAATTCTTACTTAGCACTTCTTTTCAAAGAGGTTTCACATTCTGTTCTGTGACTCAGTTCATTCTCCATAAGCTGTACAGGGTGCCTAAATACTACTGCAGTAAGTACTTCTGAATTATCAAGCACTATTGAGGGAGTAGTAATCCTCCTCCTTCAGAGAGAAGTTTAGTCATGGTTGGAAAATGAAAATTGACCATTTAATCTCAGAGATTTACACCACATTTCTAACTCAGATCTCAAGTGTTATAGAAGCTTAGCAGAACCATTGTTTGAACTGTGTGAAAAAGGGCTAAGGTTGCTGCAGCTGTACTTCACGATGTCAGACAGATTTATATGCTATTTGATAGGATCATTTTCATTTCACATTGTCCACACACTGTGTTACACAATTTCTTCTTATGTCTTTGCTTATAAGTGAGGTACACAGTGGTCTCCACTCCATTTAATCTTAATGGATGAAGGTTCTAGACTGAACTTCCTGAAAAAGTGAAAAGAGCATGTAGTCTAAATATTTCCTTTTTTAACTATGAGGTTCACTTGACAATTTATATTGTAAAAGCAGCAAAATAAGTTTACTTGAAATATTTTACAATCATCTGCAGAACAAAATTCTGCCCTCAAGTACATGCTCTGACAGCACCACTCAGTTTTGAAAGCCCTGTAATTCTGTCTTGATATTTGATTTTTTTTTTCCTGATGATTATGGCAGAATTACAGAACATAAGGGATTGGAAGGGACCTCGAAAGATCATCTAGTCCAATCCTCCTGCCACAGCAGAATCACCTAGACCAAGTCATACAGGAACACATCCAGGTAGGTTTTAAACATCTCCAGATAAGGAGACTCCACAACCTCCCAGGGCAGCCCAGTGCTCTGTCACCCTCACCTGTGAAGAAGTTCCTTCTCTTATTAAGATGTTATCAGGTTTCTTTCAGATGAGCAAAAAACAAACAGAACAGCTAGTACCTTCTCCTCACTCTCCAGTCTCAGATCTTTCCCACCAGAAAACTCATTTAACTCCCTTTGTTTGCTCTCCCTCCTCCTTCCTACTCTTTCCATATGGACCACTCCCAAGCCATTCCCCAAAACAAATGGATGAGGACTAAACTGTATTCTTATATGTGAGAGCCATCTCTGTCATCTGGAGAAATAAGAGAAGTGTCAGACAGATGAGGTCCATGTACCTCACAGGGCAGCCTTGCACTCCCAAATAACAAACTTCAAGGCCAAAAGGACAATCTCTTGAACCACATTAGCTCACTTAAAAACAAAAAAGCTTCCAAAATTTAGCTTGATGAGTAGGAGCTTCAAAGTGTTCCGCTAAAAACAGTCCAGGAAGTTTTAACTACCAGTCTTGAAATCAGAACACCCAGCTGCTATCTGGAGCACCAGGCTTCTACTCTTAGGTTCTAGAAATTTGCCCAAAGCCATCCAGCAGACAAGCGTTTCAAGTGCATAAGTTCCACTACAACACTAAGACACTTCTGTTTCCAAGGCACAGAAGTTGTACTGCTGAAAGCCCTGTACCTTCTGCATAAATAAACCAACAAACCTTACGGTAACTAGTATTGATTATACAACCTGAAGAAGAAGGAGCCTCAGATTTTTTCTATTTTTACAAATTACTTCCTTAAAAGACCCTGCTGCTACTTCAAATCAGCAGCACTAATAAATGAATCAATAACAGTCACAAAAATAAGGATTAAGACTTCTAAACTAAGATTTCCTATTTCTAGCTGTAGAGCTAAAAAACTGGAACTCTTTCTGCTCACATAACCACAATGAGAGGAAAGTTTCTGAGCTTCAACTTCCTTGCAGTTAATGGGCTTCTGCAATTCTGAAAACAGCAGAACAAAAAAGTTTTCTTGTTAACTAACAGAAGCAAAAGCCCTTAATGGAACTGCAGCATTAGTAACAAGGGTCATTGTATGTGTGCACTTCTGGACTGCATAGAAAGCTGCTACTTGAAAACTCTGAAGTCACTCTCGCTGCCCTTAACTTGCACAGTTCCCATTAATTTTCTATGGTTTCTTAGAGCTCCACAAATTCATGTCCACATCAGAATTAAGACAGTCCTACAGAAGCAAAAAGGAGGCAGGAAACCAGCAGTTTGTTTAAAGGAAAATATTGTTAAGTGAGCTTTTTAGGCATATTGATGTATTTTCTGAAATATAATGGTTTCTCCCTCCACAGGGCATCAAAGCTTGTCTGCCACAAAGCAGCAGTATTTGTCAAAGCTGATTCTCCTCAGTTGCCTGCAAAGGAGAAGACCTACCTGCAGGCTCTATGCTCCTCAGTCACCACAAAACTATACTATTAGCACTACAAAGCCTGCAGACAGGTTGAAAATATCCCAGTTTTTTTGCAAAGAAACCAAACCAAAGTAACTTCTATTTCAGCACTGTGCTTGATCACAACCCACACTATGAAATCTAAGGGCCAGCACTCCTATAGGAACAACCCCTTGCAGCCACAACACCTACACGAGCATCCATTTTTTGTTCCATGACGAGGTGCACAGACTCAGGGCGCTTAGCAGAGGCACACAAATTCCTCCTATTCTTAAGTTTCTCCAACTCTGACTTTCGAGGATGCTCTCAACGCTTTTCCCAGAACGCAGGCCACACCTATATCCTCTTTCCTATGCCTTTCCACAAAGCTCTTCTCGATCCTCTTTGCAAGGAAGAGACTTTTTCATCGGGGCCTTCTGACGAGTAACGTTGGGAACCCACCGAGCCGAGCAGTCGCATCGCAGGTCCCCGCCCTCCAAACACCTGCACGGTGACCCCCTCCTCGAGGGGACGGAGCACCTGAGGGTAGCAGCCGGCACCCAGGCCCAGCTCACATCCTCTGTCTGATGGCTACTCTGGAGACGGCCCGAACTCCCAGAGCTACGGAATGTCTCTGCTGCAGCCTCTATACCCGAGCGCTCCCGGCGACGGCGGCTGGCGCAGCCGCTCCCCCCCGTCCCGGGCCCCCTCCCCGCCCCTCACCTTGAGGATGTTCTCGTAGATGGTGGCCCGGAACTCCAGCAGCGCCTTCTGGTCGAACTCGCGGCCGTGAATGATTCGCATCTGCTTGAGGAAGGTGGATTTGCCGCTCTCGCCGGCGCCCAGCAGCAGGATCTTCACCAGCCGCCGGACCGCCCGCCTCTCCCGGGCCAGCATCGCGTCGATCTCTCGGCTCCTCCGTCGCGCCTCCCGCTCCGCATCGCGGCTCCGCTCCTTGCCCTCCCTTCGCGACTGCTCCCCGGAGCGGCCCGTGGCTTCGGCCGGCAGCAGGCAGCGGCTCAGGGTGCGCACCACGCCGGACATGGCGGCCGCGGGGCGGCTGGAGCGCTCACAACGCCGCCGAGACCCCGGGCAGCTCCGCCAGCATCGGGCGGAGGCCGCCGAGACGCCGGGAGGAGGAGGAGGAGATGCAGCGGCAGCCGGGGGCTACGGGCCGGGACCGCCCATTCCCCTTCTCCCGGCGGGGCGGGGAGGCGGGGAGCGGCCCGGGAGGCCGGACGAGGTGGGGGTGGCGGCAGGGCGCGGCCCGCAGGCCCTGCCCGGGGAGGGTGAACTGCCGCCCCGTTCCTCTGAGAGCGCGAGAGGGTCCCCGTGCGAGTCGGGGAGCGGCGCGAAATCCCCCCCGGGGCCCAGTTCAGCCCGCAGGGGCCTCTGGTGCCGCTTAGGGGCGGAGCGGCAGTGGGGGGGCAGGGGGCTACGCGCAACCCCCGGCCCCTCCGGTCAGGGAGCGCCGCCGCCTGCGCAGGGCGGTGCCCGCCTTGCCCTCCGCCCCGCTAACGTTGCATCTCATTGGGCAACAGCAGTGTCGGTCAACTCCTCCCTCTTCCAATTGGAGGAGCCGAGATACGGGGCGGGATTAAGTGGGCGACAGCTCGAGGCAGAGTAGGGCGGGCAGCGCTGGGAGGAGCAGCGCGTGGGCGGGGACGGAGACGGGAAGAGCACCAATCAGAGGCGAGAGGCGGGACTTCGAGCGAGACAGGCTCGCAGGGGCGGGGCTACGGCGCGGGCTGTGACGTCACGCCGCGTCCCGAGCCGGCGGCGCGGAGTAGTGCTGCGGCGGTGTGGCTTGGTATGGCCGAGGCCGGTTAGTAACGGGCCTTTCGGCATCGCGAAGCCGCAGTAAAACCTTAGCGGGAGGCTGACTTCATACTTCAGCAAAAGTTGCGAAAGTCATGCGGTGACGTAAACAGATGCGTCATTGCTGACGCCATCAAACGACTCCTGCCGTCGCGGCAATTCAGCCTCTCGTCTCCTGAAGTGCCAGCGCCGGTCTGCGCAGGCGGCTGTTCCTGGGTAGCTCCCGCCTGAGCCGCCGCTATCAGCAGTGCTGGGGCTGAGCCACAGCTCACGGAGGTTTTCTGCGTGCAGTTGAGGTTCTGGTGTGAGGTTCTGGCAGGGCTGACTCCTGAAGCAGAGTGCAGCAGCTGAATGCTGGGCTGCTGCTGAGGCGGGGATTAAAGTATCAAAGTTCGCATGTGAGAAGAAATCCCCTTGGTCTCCTGATTAGGTTCTGGAGAAGGCAAAGTCTTTTTGGAAGCAGCTGCTGTGTGATCACCTTGCAGTGGCTGGGCTCCCAGACCTGGCTGCAAAAGGAAGTCATCAAGGGCAAACACATGTCCTCAGTTATAGATTATGTGGTCATTTCTGTATGGCTGCTTTTGTTCAGGCTTCCAGTTATTTATGTCATGAACATCTAATCCAGTTTAAGCTTCTGGTGGTTTGTCCTGCCCCAGGCCTGACCAAACACTGAGATGAATAACAGAATGCTGAGGGAACTGTCATAAAGTCACAGAGTCATATAATGTGTTGGGTTGGAAGGGACTTAGGATCATAGGATCATAGGATGTTAGGGGTTCCTAACATCATAGGATGTTAGGACTTCCAAAAGTTATCTAGTCCAATCCCCCTTGCAGCAAGAAGGGCCATCTCTAACTCGAACAGATTGCTCAGAGCCCCATCCAGTCTGAACTTAAATGGCTCCAGGGATGGGGCTTCCACCAGCTCTCTAGGCAGCCTGTTCTAGTGATCCACCTCCCTCATATTGAAGCACTTTTTCCTCAAGTCCAGCCTCAATCTCCCCTGTTCTTAACTTCAAAACCATGGATTTCATAAGAAGCTAAGGATATTAAGAACCCTTGAGATACCTGAAAATACTGGGGAGTCACAGATCTAGAATGAGACCAAAACCAGTGAAAACCTTTCACAGAACTGAAAATCCCATGTATTGATCATAGGGAACTGCTGTCAACACTTCCCAAAGAGCAAGAAGAGACATTTAAAACCCTCTTTAGATATTGAAGCAGAGGAATAGGACATGACTCTGAGTCGTAGGGCTTTCTCTAAAGCCCAAATAACTTTCTTGAGAGAGTTATTTTCTCTTCCTGGCCTTTCAATTGCGGGTTGAGACGGCAGCAGCTCATTCAATGTATAAAATACTGCTGTAATTCAAGAGCTTTCCCACTGGATGTCATCACTGGCCTACGAGAAGCCATTCAGATCAGAAGAATGGAGACAACCAAGGAGCCGCTCCATACTCTGATTTTCAGAACAGCTGAACACTCAGTGCCTGCTGGAATCCACGGATGCCAAGCTGCCTGCAAATCAGACCCTATGTAACTGTGAAGGACCCCAATTGCTATTTGCTGATTAGCTCAGTCACTCCTGCCTCGCTCACTTTGACTGTGCCCTAGTTGAAGTCCTCTTCAGACTTCTGAAGTTCTATGGGGTTCTGTCAGAGAATTCACAGAGCTGTGAAGCCTAGCTCCTGCGACAGGCCTGCTTGGATGGTCAGTAAGGGTGAAATGATGGCCTACAATAAACTAATCAAACAAATGAGTTGCCAGACGTCCTTCCCTCCCTATGCATTCATCCATGAAAGCAGCTTTCAACAGCTCACATCTAATTGTCAAACGCAAAAGATCCACCCCTCCCTCTTTCCCCCACGGGGCTGTTGTTCTTCATCTAATCATTCAGAAGCTGTTCTAAAAAGGGGACAGAAGAGAATGTTGTTTCCTGGTGCAGGTCAGCAGCAGCACAGCTTCTGCCTGTCCATGAGGGACTGGGCAGAACCCCGGGAATGCATTTGAGGATCTCCACTGGTGTTTCTTCAGATGTTTTGTTACAGACACCAGCAACAGGTGTAAGCAGCCCAGTACAAGCTTATGAAAGCTCATGAAGAGAGGCTTGTACTCTGCCTGTGCCTTCCCTTTCTCCATTTCCTTATTATCTGCCTAGTTCAATGCTTTTGCCCATCTCTCTCTGGGCTTAGACTGAAATGAAAACAATTTATTTAGATAAACTAGTATTAATTACTTTCTTTTTCTCTTACTTTTCCAGCTCTTCTGCTCTGTTTTCCTTTTCTCTGTTTCTTCCTATTACTCCTCTTCTTTTTATGCTGACCCTAAGAAATTCTTGTAGAGCTGCTTCTATGTTTCTTTTCTTCTTCTTCCATAGACACATAGACACATGTGGACGTGGTAGAAAATAGAGGTCTGGAGGATGGAAAGAGAGAGGCAATGAGGGAAGACAACATTATTTCCATCGGCTGCAAAGCAACTGAAGTATGAACAGAAAGGTGAAGAGGGAAAGGCTGGTGCATGGACTTCTGAGGCCCTGGCCCTCAAGACAGCAGAAGATTAAAGCCGAAAAGCTGTGTAATGGTTGGAGAAGCTAGTGGACTGTTTGTGCCTTGTTGCAGATGGAAGTGGCATCTGGGCAGCTCTGGTAAATGAAGAAGCAGTTATGGAAAAAGCACTGAGAGTGAGCCCCAGTCTCTAAGTCCATTCTCTGCTTACACAAAGGCCAGAAGAGGACATGGTCTCACAAAGTATGGCACAAAGTATGTGAAATGAGGAGGACTGGGGTGCCTGACCTTGGTTCTTTCTATTTATTTCAAGCCCCACTTGTTTCTACCTTGGTCAAGGGTTTAGCCCCTGAAAGGATGCAGAGCTGTCATTTCAGGGTCTTGAAGACCATAGTTGACTAATCCCAAAGTCTTCCCAGTCTCCACCTGGATGGTGAGCCACTGCTCATCCAGTCCACTGTGACCTGTATCTTAAAGACAACATTCTCTCCTCTGAGAGTGTGTTGTTGCATCAGCCAAGGAGGCACCATGTGGAGGAGGTGCTACCATTTGGGCTGATGGACCCTGTAAGTGTTACACAAGCAAATGCTTGCCCATACCTGGGCCAAGGCTGTAGATTTCCCAAGCTCTACCAGACTCTGCCACTGCCAGGAAGAATGTTTTGCTCAGTGAAGCTGGGAAGCAAATAACCCACAAGGAGGATGTGCCTGCTGCCTGGCAGTACAGCACCAAGCAGCAATATCAGAGCTAGTGCGAATGGAATTTAAACTTCCGAGTTTAGGTGAGAGCCTCGACATCTTAAGACAACAGCAAGAAAAAGTAGGCACTAATGGAATCACCTGAGTTGATAAGTCACCCTCCCTGTCCTTGGTGACTGCTGTGCTAGATGAGCAAAGTGAGTCCATCTATCGAACCGTTGTTACCACAGGGCAGATCCACTCCTGGCTTAGTCCACTTCTTTAAAGATGTTGGAGCCCCTGAACTGCAAGTTGTGCATTCAGATAGCAAAGCCTGTAGAATCTGAAGAAGATTTATGATCTAAACTCGTTTTGCTTCTACTCCATGGTTGAAACTGTGGACTGTCTTTGCCTGAGGAGGTGCTGGAGTTTATACTCATTCAAGCCCTTACGTGAGTTGGTAGTTTTGTCACATTAAGTGTCATGTTCTGCTTATTGCAGTCTCAGAGCTCTTATAGGGCTTTTCAATGGCCTTCTCTCTGCACACTCCCCACAGCAGAAGGGAAAAGTGGAGAGACAGTCAAAATGAATCATGTTCTATTCTGCAGGAATGAAACAAGAATAATTCTAACAGACCAACTCTTTTCTAGCAGCATCACTAAATATATGGGATCCTTCCAGTACTCAAAGGTTATTTGTTTGCTGTAGGTGTTGCAACCTAGGCTGGACTTCATGGTCCTTGCTGTTGTTTAGGTTGGGTGTTAGGAAGCACTTCCTCATGGAAAGGGTGATTAGACATTGGAGTGGACTGCCCTGGGAAGTGGTGGAGTCCCCATCCTTGGAAGTGTTCAAGAAAAGAGTGGATGTGGCACTTGGTGCCGTGGTCTAGGTTGTGGTGATGTTAGGTCATGGGCTGGGTGATCTTAGAGGTCTTTTCCAGCCTCAGTCATTCTGTGATTCTGTAATCTTTTTTCAGAGATCCTGATTTTTGAAGTAATTGCAGCCTTAACTCCCATGAAGCCAAAGAAAACTGAAGTACTTAGGCATCTCTCAAGAAAATAATCTGCTTACTAGAGAATGAATGTCTCAGAACTTGCCTTGTCTGTTTTAACATAATGCAGATCATGTTTTGGCTTATTGGCTAGTGCCATCAGGGAGGTATTGGCTCTTGGGATGATAGGACATCCGTAGATGACTATTGCCTGTTAGGGAGGGATGGCATCCACCTGTCATCTTTGGCAGCAGGGTGGCCAACTTGGTGGGATGGGCTTTAAACTGAATGCCTTGAGGAATGAGGTCCAAAGCAGCAACGTTCATGCCGTGGCAACCAACTGGGGAATAAGTCAGGCTAACCAGAGTGGTGACAAATATTCCTTAGCTGCCTCCCATGGTAAGGACAAGAAGACCAAGCACCTCAGGTGCATGTACACCAGTGACTGCAGGCTGGGGAGCAAACAGGAGCAACTGGAGAGCTGTGCTCAGCCAGAAAGTTATGATATCTTAGGAAAAACCAGCGTGTGGTGGGACAACTCACGTGACTGGAAGATCGCAATGGATGACTCTAGGCTGTCTCATACAGACAGAGGATGCATTACTCATCTACAGAAAATACGTGTCCTGATACTTAATGGAGCTAATTTTTACTATTTACAGGCTGCTTGACAGTAGCTGGTTCTCCTTCATTACACAGCAGCCAACAAGTAGATTAGTTAACTTTCAAAACACAAACCCTCATATTAATCCCCAAACAATTAATTATTGAGAGAAGACAAGAATATTTTTAGCCCAGGCTGTGACTTTTCTACTTGTTTTGTTCAACAAGCATGATCTGTGTAATTCTAGGCGTGTCCTTTGTGCTCCAGGAATGCATCTCACAGCATCACAGAACATTAGGGATTGGAAGAGACCTCAAAAGATCATCTAGTCCAATCCCCCTGCTGATGTAGAACTCAGAAGCAAAGGTTATAGAGCACAAAGGAACAGAAGAGGCAGATGCTGGCTCAAGCACGTGTCCATGGTGTGCACAAAACCTCTGGCACCCTGGAAAGAACTTACAAGCAGATATTAAGTCCTGGAAGTGCTTGGACCTCTGGTTCTGAGTACAAAAGATTCAAGAAATAAGTAGTTTTGTCAGTTTAGGTGCATGTTTTGTTTAGTTGTCTGTGTCATAAAAAATCATCGAGAGTGATGTCAAGAAGGGGGAAAAAAGGCACAAGTGTGTGAAGTGCAAACCTGAAGCCAAAGGAAATGGATTTCCCTGTGAGCAGGACCTAATGGCTTTGCTGCCAAGCAATTCCCATTTTTTCCACGTTGGCTTTAAGAAGGCTTTTCCTCTGGTGGTGCAGAGCCAAACATCTCCACGGGTAACATCTAGGTCCCCAAACTCACAGGAAATTATCAAGTTGTAATAAGATGCATGCGTGGCTTGCTGTTGGAGCTCCACATCTAACGGGGAAACAGATGTTGTCTTTAGTTATTCTCTTCGTGTCCAAGGGAAGCTGTTGGTTGCAGGGATTTTTTCTTAACATCACTGGTGCTGAGAAGGTCACAAATGATGCAATTTTTACAATCCTACTCCAAGGCTCTCTGCTCACCTGAATTGCCGAGGTGACGCTTGCAGATGCCTGTCACCCACTTGCCAGCCTCATCTTTCTAACACCTACACTTTAGGACGAATAAATGGAAGAGAGACCGCGGTGTTTGCCTGAGACCATTGATGGGCTGGCAGGCCAGGCTTCCGAGCCCTTTGGCTGAATTCTTTGTGAAGTTTCTCAGCCCTGGTTAGTCTTCAAAGGAGAAGCAGGATGGATGCCCATCTGAAAAGCTGGTATTAGAGGGTGTCACTAAATGGGTCTGTAAAGGCATCAGCACCAAGAACAAAAATCTTGATTCTTCACCTCCTTCACCTCCTTCACTCGCACGTGGATGTCCTGCTCCCATCACTCGCTGCAGCTGGGCAAGCTCTTCTCTTTTCATTTTCACACAAACATATTCAAGATGTGCAAAAACATTGGCACTTCCAGTGAGTGTTTGCCACCTGAAAGAGCTTGCCACTGCAAACACGCATGCATGCGTCCACATACATCTGAGATTCATTCTTTACTTTGCAGATGGGTATCAAACACAGAGGCTTTCAAAATGCTAATTTGTCAGGCTGCTCTATTTGTTTGTTTCCACAGCATGTTTATTCATTGCTTATATGGAGGAGGATCTCAGAACTCCTTTATTCTGCAGCTACCAGGTATTAATACAAAAAGCAGGTGCCTATTCACAGAAAAATATCCCCCCCCCCAAAAAAAAACCCCAAAACCCCAACAAAACCAGCAAGAGCAGCAGATTGTAGCCACTGGCTTAATATCCTTTCAAAGTATTTATCCAAACAATCCTTTTCGGGATGGTGAATATTCATGGTCCTACAGATAATATGAAAGGATAAACACTCACTCTGGCACCTAAATGTCACTGCTAGCTAATTTAGGAATTATTAGTCTCCCAAAATGGGGAAGGAAGGGACTGTGTCATTTAAAGAGACGACAGCAAATGATGCAAAACCCAGGTGGCAGGAATGCAGAGAAGAGCTGGCAGGAGCTAACCAGATGAGTGATCAGCATTTTATTCAGACAGTGTTTCAGCGTCCACCCAGAGGAGATTAAGTATCCTGTCCTCTCCGTGCAGAGAAGGAGAAATAAATCAGGTTTTACCACAAGTGGGGTGGCAGGGAGTTAATTAGGAATGGGGAAAAAAATACATTTCAGTTTGCAAAGGAGTAAAAAATGAGCAAAAGAAGGAATGAAAATGCACTGCAAACATGTTGAGGCACACCTGGGGAAACAGCGACTGAGAAGCCTGCCCGGGGAATCTGCAGCCACAGGGGACTGCACACAACAGGTGATTCAGACAGCTCGGCTGGAAGCTGCAATCCAGGAGCCAAATGCTGTTGCTCCGAGTTGTCATGTGAAAGCAGACATTTCCCATTGCCTGTCTCATGTCAGAGTCTTTCCAACAGCACAGCATATGAAAAAAAGCAAGTTGTATGAAGGAATAAAGGGACCTGCGATCCAAAGCAGTTTGTACAAAGCACAACCCTCATTAAAAGTCAACAGGAATTGCTCCGCATCCCTTGTAATTTGCCTCCCAGGATTTGTGCAACACCAGAGTGTGACAGATTTTGCCATTAAAACAAGCAAAACTGCACGGGAAAACCAGCAGAAGGCACAAGAAGCAGACTGGTGGTGAAGTTACCTCATTGCCCCATGTTCAGTGATTTCCATTAACGATTCAGCAGTAAAGCTCAATTAAGCAAGTGGTGGACACTGCTGCGTGGAAGCTATGGATCCTCTCTGTGCAGCTGGAGCACGCTGCAGCAGGAGAACCTTTCAATGGCACCGTTTCCCCCAGTTCTGAGCTGAGGTTCCAACCAAAGAGCCTTGAGCTGCAGCCAGCTGAATGACAAGTCTGTGTTTCTAGGAGGGGTGAAGGCTTTGGTTCTTCGCCGGGTTCAGACTGTATGTGCAGTGGGCTTGGGGGCATATTGCTGTGCAGGAGGTGAGGTGCTGTCTGCCAGCTGATGGGTGACATATTACCCCTGTGGAAAATGGCACAGGCCCTGCCACGTGCCACTCCGGATCTGCTGACGTGCCCTTCTTGCCAAGAGTGCCAGAGGCTGCAGGTCACTGCTCGAGAGGAAAGGCTTGTACCTGAATGACTTCACGAACATGGCTTCTGGCTGAAATCATTCAATCAATGTTGAAGTGACTTCCTGCCACCAGTGAATATCAACATTCCTCATTTTTGGGGAAAACCTAGGAGCCACATTTCCATGATGTATTCAGAGAGCATCGATACATCCAGAGAGCATCTGATGATGCAAGAGCAGAGTCTGTGGTCAATCACCATTCCAGTAATTTAGGAGAGAGCAGAAGAAGGAGCGCTGGCTTCTGGCTGTCTCTGTGGCTGTTATTTACACACCATGTCATTCTGAGCTTGTTGTTTGCTTGTAGCTTTGGGCTGACAGTTCCCTGAATCCAGAGGCAATTGAGCCCTGGACATAAAGCAGAAGAACAATGCACTGTTCCTGTAAAACAACAGTGCTCCCCCCGCTGCTGTCAGAACACAGGGATTAGATGCAGAATAATGCAGTCCCTGATCAAACCTGCAGCTGTAATTCAACCTCTGGACAGTGCTGATGCCATAAATTTGTGAAGAAAGTGCAGCTCAAGCGATTTGTGAGCAAGAGCTGGTGAGTCCAATTGAATTACTGTTGTGGGAGCAACTGGGATCCCCCTGCACCGAATCACTCCTAATGAGAGCCAGAGAATGATTATGTACAATTTTAATGAATTGAATTTTAATTTATAACCTTGGCTGGAAGAGAGAAGGAAGAAACATACCATGCATGTTTGTGGGTGATGGGGCAAAAGTACCACCAGAAGCCCAAAATCAATGGAAGAGGGATGCATTCTCCTGGGTGAGACAAGATAACACTTTATCTTCGAAATACATTCAGATTTCAGCAGGCTGTTGGGATGCAGCAAACACTGAAGGAAGCTACAGTTCTACTGATGATCCTGTGGTCCCTTCTAACCCTGACTGACTGTATGACTTGGTCTAGGTGGTCCTGCTCTGGCAGGGGATTGGACTGGATGATCTTTCGAGGTCCCTTCCAATCCCTAATGATTCTATGATGAAAGAGCTCAGGAAGAAAATGCTCAGATGTGTTTTCTCCTGTGTGTTTATGACTCTCAGAAGAAGGGGAATTGTTTAGCTGATTCTCAAGCCCATTGTTTTGGCATGAAATCAGCAGAACAGTAAATACAAGCACCACTGACATAATCAGACAGTCACACGGAACCTTTCTGAGCAAGTCTTCCAGTTTCAGCACTGAGTGCATATTCACTACTGGAAGGAAGAGCGTGGTCAACACTAAGTACTGGTTTAAATGGAATGATGTTTCTTGCTGTTTCCTCTGTTGAGGTATCACTCTGCTGTTTTCTTGTCCTTTTGAATAAGGATAAAAGGATAAGGATATCCTTTGCTGTTTCTACTGGGGCCACAGTCAGGCACAAAAGGGATTCACAAAGTTCATCAGGGATGCCTGAGGAGAGAGATGGGAAAATACAGAGCTTAGGTAAGGACCACAGAATGGATGAAGGAAGGAGGGCTGGTGGCTCACAACACAAGCCACACTCATTTTGCAACTCATAACATGACTCTGCAATTCAGGGGTGATTAGAAAGGTGTGGGATGTAGAGCAGAAGGTCTGAGACTGGGGGTTTGTGGCGAGGGTCACGCAAATCGAGCAGAGCACCGGAGAGGTGCTGAAAAATGCTTTTGGCTTTTGACTTTACATTTATTTTCTAGAAGGTAAATCAATATCTCTTCACCCCAGTGCACTTGTGTCATATGGCTTTGTGTTACAAGGTGACCAGGGCTTGAGCATGTCTCTTCTGAACTGAAAACAGCTTAATCCAAAGAGATTTTTTTCCACAAAAAGTCTAAAGCACTGTGTTGCCTCGTGCCACAGGGTGATGGGATCCAACCCAGGATTTTATTGCCCACCTCAGGAATCCACAGACATAAACTGTTACTGCTGAAATAGTAAGAGGTGCAAAGTGAGTAGGAATTTATTCCTATTTGCATGTATTGACCCTTTTTCTGAATAGGAATTATAATAAAAAGGTACTTGCTATACAAGAGAGGATTTCTGAAGACACAGGGTAGTTCTACTAGGAGAGACGTTGTAAAAATAGGTGGTTAATAAGGCAGGGTCACTCTTCTTGTGTGCATCACAAATATAAGTCACCTGAGAGTGTGTTGTCCTGCCCACTCGGTCACTCACAGGACCCAACCGGTTTTGGAAGGCGAAGCTGTATCGTGACACCACTGGAGGGAGACATCATTCCTTTAAAAAGCTGAGCAACTCCTTCGGGAAGGGAGGGTGAAAAAATAATCTGAAGGAGTACAGCTGCTGAATTTGATCCGGACTGGACACAGTAAATCACAGGTAATAATAATAATAATACAGCATGAATGAGGCAGTGCCAGATTAACAGAGATACTTCCTGGTTTCACGCTGGTCAACACTGCTCGAGTCAATCTTACCCAGGCACCCGAACTCAGTCCAGGTTAGATCCACCACCGGTATCAGTGTGTTCTCCTCCCTTCTTCCTCACCCCTCCCATCACTCACAGGCTGTGCTTGCAGAAACCCATTTGTGATGTTATAATCTCAGGCTGATATTTCCTAACCCTTTATCTGACTGTGACCTTAAGTGTGACCAAAAAATGTTCCTGTAGATGGCATTATTTTAGTTTCCACTTAACCCCTAGTGGCCTAGTGGCCTATTTTGCAATCATTCAATTACCTCTGCTGCAGCTGAAAAAACCCAGGGAGAAAATAATTATTTGGTGCAGCTCAAGGTCGTCAGCTGCGGGAGGACAGGGAACCATAAGATGAGCTCCGAGTCACACGGCTCAGACACTGTGGGACGGCTCACAGGTGCTGCTCTGGACTTCTGAGAGGGGGCCAGGGCACTGCAGTTCCACTCTAAACCCCCAAATGTCCTGCTAACAGAACAAAAGAAGCGGTTCTGCTGGTGAAAAAGGAGAGTGATTGTAGCTGGTGGCTTGTGGTTCCCACAGAAGACCCTGTTGCACAGGGTTGTGAGGGGCACGTGTGCACACAGGTGTGTGTTTGCACATGCACACCCAGTTATGAAACAGCAGCTCAGCAGGCTAAAGACATCTGATAACAAAGAAATTCCTGTGTGAGGGACTCTCACGTTTCCAGTAACAGTGAAGAGCCCACGGAAACTTCCAGCTCAGCTGTTTGTGGGGTCTGTTTTGAACTTTATTAATGACACACGCTGGCACCTGCCGCTGCCTCCTCACTCCTGAGCTCAGCTCGTTATACAATTAGTGTAGAAAACAAAGCTTTTTAAAAACATGTGTTCTCATCGCCTCCCCAGCAACTGCATCTCACACCTACAGCTGCAGCCAGCCATGGGTTTCCTGTTGATCTTAGTCAATGGGGCAATTTCAGAACAAATACACTTCAAATGGTTCTAAATCTCCAGGGTGAAATCCCAGCTGTGCTGAAAACAGGACCTTCACTATGGATCTCGATAATTTTTAGAGGCAGCTTTTAAGTGGCTTTTGGTTCTCTGTGAGTCTTGTTTATGGAGAGGATTAATGAGATCTTACAGCATGTGCCATCCCTTGTCTTTTTGTTGACCCGTGCGTCATCTTCCATAAACTACCACGTACCTGCTGACAGGAATCATCTGGTCTTCCCTGATGGCTTGGATGTGCTGGCTGAAGTTTGCAAGGTCCAGCTTGTGAGCACTGATCTAAGACAGTAGAAAAGAGCTAGGAAGAAGCAGGAAAAAAACATCATCACCATCATGTCCATTAATTTTACTACAAGACAAAACCTCAGCCTGGAACATTCTCACTGTCGCAGCCTAAGGCGGTGTGTGTGTGCGTGTCCTCCATGGTCTCTCTAGCTGTTTTAGCTATAGCAATGGTTCTGCTCAGTGCTGATAATTTCTAAGATGTCATCTTGGAGATGGAGTTTTTGGTAACCATGATCCTCGTGGAAATCATTGGGGCTCCACCTAGAATCATAGAATCATTAGGGATTGAAAGGGACCTTGAAAGATCATCCAGTCCAATCACCCTGGCACAGCAGGATCACCTAGACCAAGTCATAGAGTCAGACAGGGTTAGAAGGGACCACAGGATCATCCAGTTACAACTCCCCTGCCACGGGCAGGGACACCTGCAGGACTTCACGCACTGGTGGAGTCTAATTATCACAAAATCTCCATACTCTGCTTTATAGCAGAGAAGGTCATGGTTTAGTCGCTGGAAGAACCTGCCGTTCTGACCATCGTAATAGAAATGGCAAGAGCTAAAAAGAAGAGAGATTCGAGTACGCAGCCCTACTGCACAGCTCAGCTCAATCTTCCCGAGGCACACAAAGTAAATGGTAGTAATAAAATGTGATAGGAAAATCAATTGGAACAAATGAAGCACTGTCTGTGCTGTATTCCAGCTCCTCTGCCCCATTGTTACCGCTTTGATTAATAAACAGCAATCTGATAATGAGCAAATCAGCTCAGCACCGGGATAGGACCAAGTAAATGCTGCAGACGTGCTACAGTGACGAAGCTAAATCTCACCAGCATGAGGTTGTCTCTGGAAGAGCGCTCGAGAGAGACCATGGCTGCAGCAGGGCAGGCTCTGCTTGGAGGGCAGAGCTGGTTGGGAGAGACATTGGATTTGATGTTATATTTACAGATGTGTACTTGCAGCCAGGCATCAACTAACTTTTCAGATTCATTCGGTAGACGTTTGCCCCACTGTAGGGTGGAGCAGCCCAAAATCAGCTCTTAAACCAGTGTTTTAACAATACAGTAGTGTTACTGTAAAGAGCTCCAGCTAGGTCAGAGTCAATATCCAACTTAGTTCCTTCTGGTGTGTAGGTAGATGGGACTGAAAGGTAATGCTGCACTGGTGGGACCATATATAGATAGTGTGTCCAGTTCTGGGCCCCTCAGATCAAAAGGGATGTGGAGCTGCTGGAGGCAGTCCAGCGTAGAGCAATGAGGATGATGAAGGAAGTAGAGAACCTCCCTTATGAGGAGAGGCTGAGGGAGCTGGGTCTCTTTAGCTTGGAGAAGAGGGGACTGAGGGGTGACCTCATTAATGTGAAGGGTGAGTGTCAGGAGGATGGAGCCAGGCGCTTCAAAATGTCATCTAGAGATAGGACAAGGGGCCATGGTTGTAAGCTGGAACACAGGAGGTTCCACATAAATATCAGAAGGAACTTCTTCACAGTGAGGGTGATGGAGCATTGGAACAGGCTGCCCAGGGAGGTTGTGGAGTCTGCTTCTCTGGAGATGTTTAAAACCCACCTGGATGTGTTCCTGTGCAACTTGGTCTAGATGATCCTGCTCTGGCAGGAAGATTGGACTGGATGATCTTTCAAGGTCCCTTCCAATCCCGAATGTTCTGTGATTCTGTGATGACCATGGCTAGAGATTTCCTTGTGCAGCCCTTCCTGAATGCTGTCCTGATGTGCTCTGGTGCCTTCTTAAGCACCGCATGAGGAGTTCCTCTTGGGGTACCACTCTCTGAGCAGGGGGTTGAACTTCAGCAAGTTTCAGTGCCTGTTTCTGTTTCCTTGCTGTATTTTGCTAATGCCACAGTAGATGCAATCACTGCAGGCTGTGCCAGAGATCCTTGTTAGTTCCTCACTTCTTCTGTGAGCAAAAATTATCAGATTCACTGACATTTCAGACAGAGAGACAAGGCGAAGGGTACATAATTGATGTCAGCCCACCAGTTGCCACGAATTTAAATCAGAAAAAGGAAGCTGTTCTCCCAAGGTCTGGGCACACCAAACACTTGTCATCAAGAAATGGTTCCAAGATCTGCCTGCTGATTGCAGGGAAGTTTTCTACCAACTGGTGGAAAAGTTAATGGGACAAAGAAAGGAGAAAACATCTTAGCAGCACCTTAGTTCTCAAGTGGAATTTTCCCAGATTGGCAAGGTGGGGAAATGGCTGTTTTGCCAGGATGGCTGCTGTAGCTGAGGGAGGGACAGGCGAAGCAGTGGATGTTACTGTTTGCCCCAAATAATTCACCTATCCTCTGGAAGCAGCGAGGGAAGCAAGCTGCCTCCCAGGGCTCTTCCCCATTCTATCCCAGCTCTGCTGCTTCACACAGCTTCCCATTCCCCCTGGTGGGGACAGACCCTGGCTGCAACCCCAGTCCTTCATCCCCGGGCTGGTAGCACCGCATTCTGCACACACTCCCGGCAGTCCTGGAGCTCGTCTCTCTCGTCTATCCCCTAATAATCTCTAAGCCAGGCTGCTGTTACCACGCTGGGTGTTGCAGGTACTTTGCTGTCTGGCAGACTTGTTATTCGCCCAGGCATGATGGGGATCCCATGAAAGAACCATCTCTCCATCTTTGTCTTTCTGTATCCGCGGTTTGGAAGAAAATCGATGCTGCTATTTGTTGCTAAATTGTCAGACAGCTTTTGATGCTAATATCTGATGAAGCAGACAGGCTGCTGCAGATATTTACTCTCAAACAGGTTCTCTATCACCCACCATCTCCTTTTAAAAAGGGTCTTTTTCTCCCTTTTTCCAGTGACTAATGGCGCATTTAACCCCGGAGAGCCTCTGATCTGAACATCTGAAAGTTTCTGCAGCAGAGGAACAGAAAAAAGGAGGTGGGGGAGGGAGGGTGGATGAGCTTCCTGTTGTTCTAACTTGGCTCACTGGTAGGGTTCTCAAATCAAACTAGAAATCTCACTGCTTAAGGCAGACACCACTCAAATCCTTGAGCGACAGGACTCGCACGATCCAGCTGTCCCATCTTGAGACTAAAGCAGTGGAGACCGATGAGAACCAGAGGTGCACAAGGGGCTGGGGAGCCAGACCAGGGCGCTGACCTGTGTGGACAAGCTACAACAGCTCCCTGTCCACTTGCTCTATCTGCACAAAGACATTAACAGCACCTTCTTCATAAAGTGGTGCTAGTTCTACAGTTGAAAACTGCAGGGATGGGAGGCTTTGTTTGCTTTTTTGGGCTCCGAGACAGAGATCAGAATTTACACTAAAAGATAGTTGGGGCAAATGCTGTGAGGATGGCACAGATTGTTCAGTGTTTGGGCCCAGGATCATCCCTGAGGGCTAGAGAGAGTTTTGCAGAGATATCGTGTGATTTCTGGGAGCCTGACAGAATTCTGTAGTAGCTGAAAGCTACAGGAGGACTTTTTTTGTCATAGTCTTCCAGCACTGAATTAGATTTTCTGGTCAGGAAAGTGTAAGACAGATGGTTACCCTGGTTCCTGCAGGTAGGAGGGGTACCTGGGGCAGGTTCTCCCCCAGGACTCCATCTGACCAGGGTCAGTGTAGCCCTGCTATGCCAGGAGGGGTGTGCCTGGCCATGGCTACCGCCAGAGAAAGGAAAATCATAGAATCATAGAATCATTAGGGATTGGAAGGGACCCTGAAAGATCTTCTAGTCCAATCCCCCTGCCACAGCAGGATCACTTCACTGGAGAAGTTATGGAATCAGAATCACTCAGGGTTGGAAGGGACCACCTGATCATCCAGTTCCAACCCCCTCACCAGGCTGGGACACCCCACCCTAGATCAGGCTGTCCTTAAACACCTCCAGGGATGGGGCCCCAACCACCTCCCTGGGCAACCCATTCCAGTCCCTGACCACTCTCACTGTGAAGAACTTCCTCCTCCCATCCAGTCTAAATCTACCCATCTCCAGCTTTGCTCCACTGAACCAAAATCCACATCACAGTTTGGCATCCAGAGTCAAAAGGCACATCAGGGTGATCCATGGGGAAGCCCGCTTCTCCTTCTGCAGACAAGCACAAGGCTTTTCTGGAATTACAGTTTCAGTTTACACATTTTCCTGAACCTTTTGGTGCATAGAGCAGTGCTCTGATGAAGGGTCTGAGGGCTGCAACCCCTGCCCCAGCCCGTGCATTGCATGGAGTGGAGAGCAAGCACGAACTCTGGAAGATCCGAAGCTCTTGAGAAGGGAATTGTGATCTCTTGTGTGTGTTTAGGGGAGTGTAGTGCTCAGTGGCTCCACACTATTCAGCTCTCAGGACTGAATGAGAGGAAGGGAGAAGGCATCTTCACCGAAGAGGAGCACATCTGATAGCCTTCACAGGATAAGCTGATTAATGCTGAATGGGTTGGAGTATTCTCTATAAATAACTGCAAAATCCTAGGACGTTGCTCTGCCAGAAGTCTCGATCCTCTGGCTGTGCCTTGCTCTTCCAGTCTCCAGGGAACAGCATAATAACTGCTGCCCATGCAGTGTCATAACCTGCCTGACAGCTCCAGGCTTCACCCGATCCGAGCCTCTCAGAGCTGAAGCCAGTCTGCCTGACCGTTGTATCTCTAACTCGATCCTCGCTCCAGAGTTTTCAAACCCTAGGCGTGACTGCAGCTTGGCATAACAGGATCTCAAAACCCCTAGCAGGCTCGCAGGCACCTTTCCAGCTTTGGCAACTCTCTCCACTTACAGTTGTAGGCAAAAGTCTGCTTTGTGTGTGTTCCTACTCCCTTGCAAATTGTGCTGCCAGAGCTGTCTGTGCTGCAGACAGACCGATTGACAGCGTAGCCTCCAGCCAGAATCCTGATTCAAAGGAATATCAGATTCTGGGTAATAAAGTTTGCATGAAATTTTTACCTGCAACAACTCCCCAGCGCGCTGCACCGCGTGATGCCGACGGATAGAACACGCCAGTTTAGCAGCAGAGTTTAGCAAAACGCAAAGCCAGATCCAGTTTGATTTTTTAACTCGTGATCACAGGCTCGGCGCCGCATCTGATCGCTGCAAGCCGCCGCTTCCATTATTCAGCAGCACCTAAGCATCCGCTGCAGCATTTTCTTCGGCGATCATCGGGGACCATCGGCGATGGGACGAAGACGAGCTCTCTTGGTGGGAGGGGTAAAAGTGGGGAGGCAGGGTGAGCATGAGCATAAGGGTCAGAGGTTTTGGGTTTGGAATGGGACTGAGAGGGAAGGTTTGAGACAAAACACTCCGCAATCACTCCCTGGCTGAAATGCATTTTGTGTCTCTGGCTCTAAAAAGTATTTCAAGTATAGAAGTAAAATAAATTAGAACAAAAAAGAAAGGCCTTAGGTAAAATGTTGACTGCCAGTAGTAGTGAAATGCTTTACATTTTTAAAAAATGAAATACTGAAGTGAAAACATTCCTGCAGACAATTGATTGGGATGGAAACATGTTTCCTAACCCAACAAGATTCCATTGACAAATCTTCCAGTTGCATTTTCAGTGACGTTTTCCAAAGAACAATCTACATCTGATAATTTTTCAGCGGGCTTCTGTGAGCTCAGAAAGGAAAGAGGCAGTAGTTTTCCAATACAAAAACTTGTGAAATCATAGAATGATTAGGGATTGGAAGGGACCTCGACAGATAGACTCATAGAAACATTAGGGATTGGAAGGGACTTCAACAGATCATCCAGTCCAATCCCCCTGCCACATCAGGATCACCTAGACCAAGTACACAGGAACATGTCCAGGTGGGTTTTAAACATCTCCAGAGAAGGAGAATCCACAGCCCCCCTGGGCAGCCTGTTCCAGTGCTCTGTCACCCTCACTGGGAAGAAGTTCCTTCTGATATTGATGTGGAACCTCCTATGTTCCACACATTGTATATAACTGCCGTCTGAAAGGCAGTGAGTGCCCTGTGCTTTACACTCCTTCACAGAAAAAGGAGCGCATCAGGTTTAGGGGAGTTGCCCAGACTTTCTGTTGACTCTTTTCTAACTTAAAATACAAATTGCTGAGAAATTATTCCCAGGTGTCAACTAAAAACCTCAGGTGATTTGATTTTACAATGGATTGATGGAAATGGTGCTTACCTTCCACTGATGCTTACGACTGCTACCCAGACGTGTCTCTGCAAGGAAGGTCGGTCTGAAGGCTGCTGTCCAAGGATAGAAAACACTTCAATCTTATGTCTGCAGCTTGAATTATACTGTGTTAAAAACATGATCCAGATTTTAGTGGTGCCTGTAAGTCCAGTTAGTGATCACCAGTCTTACGCCAAGTGCTATCTAGCAACACAAAACCACCCAAAGACTAATCACACAGAATCACAGAACATCAGGGATTGGAAGGGACCTTGAAAGACCATCTAGTCCGATCCCCCTGTCAGAGCAGGATCACCTAGATCGCGTCGCACAGGAACAAGGCCAGGCAGGTTTTAAACACCTCCAGAGAAGGAGACTCCACAATCCCCCTGGGCAGCCCCTTCCAGAGCTCCGTCACCCTCACTGTGAAGAAGTTCCTTCTCAGATTGGTGCGGAACCTCCTGTGTTGCAGCTCACACCCATTGCTTCTTGTCCTATCATTAGATGCCCCACTGACCAGAGCCTGGCTCCATCCTCCTGACACCAGCTCTTCACATCTTTATCAATATTAATGAGGTCACCCCTCAGTCTCTTTTTCTGTAAGCTGAAGAGACCCAGCTCTAGCAGAGCATAAAGACCTTGTCACACCTCTGCACTTGAGAGACTGGGGCTGAGTCTTCTTTGATTCACTTGTGATACCACTTGTGACAGACCTTTACAACACTTCCAGTTTCTGTTGTGTTTTCCTAATCTTTGCTCCCTGTTCTTCAACCAGATGGTCATGACTGGCTCTGCCCAGGTGGGCATTGGTGGCTGTGCAGAGGAGCCCAGGTTCGTGCAGACTGGAGGGAAGCGTGAGGAGCAAATGGCTGGTAGCTTACAGCAATACATCACAAGTGAGACTTAGCAGAATGGAAAATACTGCGATGATCTACAGCCCAGCTTCCAGATTTGCACTTCAAATCTGCCAGTTCAGGACTTGGAACCCACACCGATTCCAACACTCTGACATTTAGGGAAATTCATGGCCTCTTTGCAAGCCTGTAGGTCTGAATGTGTTTCAAAAAAATGCAGAGGTTCATTTCCTCTGGTTTCGATGGACAGTGTTTAGTTTGACATCAGAAGCACCTCCTCAGCTAGCAGAAAGGATGATGACCCCTTTTGCTCTGCTCCAGTTCCAGGCACGTGCTATAGATTTGCTCTTTGAGTTCACATCCAGAAGTCAAGGGGGACTCTAGTTTTCAGTCCTTCTCCACTGAGTCAGAGAGATGAGTGTTACACAGGCTGCAGCACCCAGCTCTGTCAGTGCACTTCCCTTTACACTCCAGTGGCTTTGCACCACATGAGTAGACACCAATATCCTGCAGCATCTGCAGGCTGGGCTTGTCGAGGTGCCAACAAGCAAAGCCTGCCCCACTTTTTTCTGCTCTTCACTCCTTTGTGTCCTAAGTTACAGATCAAAAAGCTAAGTGCTTAAAGTCAGGCTAATTCTGCTAATTCCTTGGTTTATTTCGATATTCCACTGGACTGTTCATCCATCTCATCCTCAGATAGCCATCTACAGTAAGTCAGATCAATAGCCCTTTGGAGGTGCCTCTCCATCCAGTGTGAAAGGAACCTCCTTTAGACCTTGGCCTAAATACCTTTCCCATGGCCAAAGTTAAGTGAGATAAGTCACAGCCCCAGATGTTGCCTGTGAAAGAGAGCTCAGAAAGCTGTGGTGAGAGAAGATCGCTGCAGAAACGACCATGGCAGTTTGAGATGCTCCACCCCACCCCTCCACCCCACTAGCCATCTGTTCTAGCCATTCCACCAGATGTTACTGATCCCTGCGGCACAGCAAGCAGGACATGGACATCCTGTGAGTTCTGTCTGGTGAGCAGTCAGCTGGTTGCTTCTGAAGGGATCTGACGCTGACCTGGCTGAACTTTTTGCTGAAACAGCTGAGAAATGTTCTCACAGTCCCTCTCACTGCTCAGCTGCGGACTCAAAAACCCATCACGAGACTCAGTAGCCAACCGCAGGCAGCTGTTACACAAGGTTGCGTTATCAGGCCATTTGAAATGAACGCAGACTGCTCCTGGAAGGCTCTGCGTTTCCAGCTGATGCTTTTGTATTTCTGCTTGAGCTACAGAGGATCTCTGAAGAATCATCCAATTTGTCCTAGATATACCCCAACTGGTTGTTATTCCTCGCCCTGGAGGGAGCTGCAGCTTGTGCAGACGATTGCAGAGCAGTAGTATCCCCCGTTCGCACGGTCCGAACAGATGGCACCGGGGCAGGTAGAGCGCTGTCCTCTGAGAAGGGCTGTCTGCGAGCAGTCTTCCACACATTAATAATTTGGGAAACACAGCAGCAGCAATTCGATGTAAAGTGACACAAATGACTCCTAGAAGATACCATTAGTTCAAAAAAACCCCAGATGTGCGTAAAGAAGAGCAAAAAAGCACCGTCCTACGGGCCGATGTGAACTGACCCAATATACCTGGGAGACTCCCACGGCGCCAGAAACTCACTGCAAAGCCAGCACAGCAGTTAATCTAGTGAGGGCACCAGGCCAGATGTTTTGCTTGGATTCTCTTTGTCTGTTCATTGCCAGCTGTGCACATCAGCCTGAAGCACCAAGTCGGGGGACTCGGGATGAACACAGAAACAAATCTGTTATCAAATGTGTCTTAAGAGAGAGGGATACGGCAAGGAATGAAGGATCTAAGGATAATGGGGTGTACAACTCTTCATCTGTAGGTCAATTTTTATTGCCTTTCAGATCAGCAATCGTGAAAGTCATTATTATCTGGTCAGTTTTATTGAATCAGTTTGGCAGCCTCAATTCAGTGTCTCACGGAGAGAGGAGAAATTGTAAGAGACTGAAGAGATCTAGGAGTCTAAGTCCCACTTATTATCGGTGGAACTTAAGCTCTCTGAGGAGTTAAGAGCTTTTCAAAGTAGGATGTGGTCTTCTAAGTCATGTACACACTTTTGAAAATATTATCCTACTTGGCCACAGCACAGCGTGACGCTTGCCGGTCTCCCTGCTGTCAATCACAGCAGCGAGGTCAAGGACTGAGCGGCTCGCAGCAATTACGGGCTTATGAAATTCTCCTTTCCTTCTTCTCAGAGCAGTCCCTCCTGTTGAGCGCAGGCATGTTGGCAGGCGATGTTGTAGAGAGATATAGATTTTAGTGGAGAAACTGAGAAACCTGTTGTCAGGAAAAAGCACCGTGGTATTTTCCACAAGTGAAAAAAACCAGAGAGGTGCCCGAATGGATACGGGGGGTAAGCTAAGTGGAATGCTGGCAGAGCTGGGAAGATCTCATGTGCCACGGGGACAGTGGAGTTTATTTTCTTGTAAGTGTCAGGACTGCAAAGGAAACATCATAATGTTCTAATGAGAACATTAAATACAAGTGGGGTTTGAAAAAGAAGGGAAAATGGTTGTTTTAGTTAATGCCAGGAATATTAGCTATTTCCTTCTCTTCTGATTAAAATGGTTATGGAGAAACAGAGCTATGGAGCTGCTGTGGCCATCAGCAGTAGGGCTGCTCTTGCTACCAAACAGCTTTCAGCTTCTTTAATTACGTGTGTTCAGAATCTCACCTCAGGGGGTGTGTGGGGCACGTTTCAGTTCTCTAGACCAATCCCCGTGCATTATTCCTTCTCAGTTCTACTTATCTGCTCTCATCAAAGTTTTCAATTAACCGAATAAGACCCATATATTTACCCCAAGCTCCCTCTCAAGATCTTTGTCCTTCTTACACAAGTGTTAAAACAGCTTCTGTCCCTTAAGAGATGCTGGTAGGTCATAAGCTGTGGTGGTGGCTCTGACCCACAACCTAGATCCCCAGCATCTGAGACTCTGGCTATTCAACACGGCTCCAGTTCCATTCCATCCATGCGATCTGCCAGCAGGAAGTCTCCAGCCAGCAAGGGTGAAACAGGAATGACCTCTGGGCACCTAACCAGAACATTCTGTGAGCCCTTGCTGCACCAGGACATGTCCTTTTGTCACCAAAGAGCTCCATTCTGCTCATTGCTTTTTACAGCTGATCTTCATCTATCCAGATGGTTTTACGCTGCTCTTCTCCAATCCTGTCTTTTATTGTTCGGATGAGGTCCTCAATGCTGCTCCACGCATCTGCCTCCACAGAGGCATAAAGGCACGGCAGAGCTTCCAGTTCTTTCTCCTTCAGCCGGCACATCCGTAAAAACTCCTCTTCAGTCTCTGGCTTTGGCAACAGCTTCCTGTATCGAATGAGCAGACCAAGAATAAATGTCTTACATATTAATTTAATCCTGTAGTCCCAGCTGTCCCATCAAGAATTTATTTTCTACTGACTAAATGCACGCAGTAAAAGCAGTGGAGAGGACAACTACTCCAGGTCTATCCTTCCCTCACCTCTGTGCTGCTCCCAAGTTAAAATATTTGCTACAGGGAAACGATGTAAGAGGAGAGTGCGAGTGTTTATGGCCTCTCCTCTGGCAGTTAGCATCACCTTAGGAAACGCTGGGGGAGTGCTGAGCATGGAGAAAACCACATCTTCTTGTGTCTCATCCTCCCACAACGCTCATTGCTATCAGTGACAGTGAAAGAGAGCTAGATTTGGGGAACTCCTAATCTCTCTGGCTGTGCTATTTCAGGGAGGAGTCATGGGAGGAACCTGCACACAGAAGCACCAGAGGAAGAGAGAAGAGATTCTTTATTTCTCTCGGTGAGAATGTCATTTGGCTCAAGAATTATTCCCCGAATAAGACAGAATATCAAATATGCAAAAGGTTTAATGTTACCTGAACCTCTTGATGTTTTTCTCTGAGACTCTGATAAAGAGAACAATAGGATATATCTTGGCTTTGATTAAATCCTTTGTGCAGCTTATTCCAGCTTCCAGGAGACAATGCTTGTTCTAAAAACAAAGTCATAACAGTGTCACAAAGGAACATTCGCTGCAGTGGGATCTTAAGATAAAGGTACCCACACCTTATGGGGTCAGCTGGAAAGCTCTCCATTTACCATTGTACTGATTTAAAACCTTTTAACCAAATGTACATTTAAAGTGCAGAGTCCTCCTCCTGGTTTAAAACTAGCTGGTCGGACAATAGCAGAGCTTAATAGCTTTCTGAAAAGGGTTTAAAATAGAAATGGACTGATGTAAAGATGAAGGAGTATCACAAAATACCAGTTTTACATATAAACACAAGCACACTTTCTTGCTCTTTGTCCAGAGAAAGTATCAACTGCAACTACTTGGGAGAGAAAAAGCCCCATGGCTTTAATTCTGCTTTTTTCCATGCTGTGCATCAAATCCACTCTACTTGATATAAGCTCCGCGTGTTCGGCATTGTTATCTGCCTCCTGTACACCCGCGTGTCTGTGTCTCAGGCTATCCTTTCCTTTGTCTGTGTCCTTGTACCTCTTACTCTCTGGAACGCTTATATATACTTAGGATATGAAAAGGAACTGAATAAGAGATGGAGCATGGAAAATGAAAGAATATTTTGCTGCATCAATGTGGGTCATCACATACAAAGGATATGTCTGGGGATGAGAAAGAGAAGGAAAAGCAAGAGCACAAATAAAGGCCATTTGAGGGGAGAAGTCTGGATCTGCGACTGAAGATGTGCAAGAGAGAGAAAACACAACTGTAAGGGGACAGGCTCTTATTCAGGAGAAAACACACAGTGCAGACAGACTCACAGACATGGAAGGGACAAGGAGTTCTCTAAGCACCTTGGCAGTGACAGCCTCAATATTGGCAGGTACAATACACTCATACGTGTTCAGATTCCTTTCTCTGCTGAAGATGATCGTCTCTGTTCTTTGCTTCCTTAAGAACTCCTCCTTTGTTACAACATCTGGAGAGAGATGTGGATGAGGACAAAATGAAGATGACAACACAGGACATCTAGTGATTCCAGCAGCATTTCACATCGGATGTGTGGATGGTTCAGGGAAGGAAGAGGAGCAATGAATTGTCTTAACAGCTGCCTCATTTCTTCCATTGAATTCAATTAAAGCCTAATCTGATCACGGCTGAGCATCCCAGTTACATCCTGCACCAATGAGTCCTTGGGCAATTACTGCAACACTAGGAAGGCATTAAATTAAGACAGTAAATACAATTCCAGCACCTAATGTTATATACGAACACTTCAGGGCTGGAGGATGGCAAGAAGTGCTAGATAAAAGCAGGTCTCTTCAGTTCAGGCTCCTAAACCAAGGCTTTAGTGTTCCAAGAGTTGTGTTTAAAGTTTCACAGAATTTGGCTTAGGCTGCAATGTGCGATCCTGCCCCCCTTGTGATTTGCAGCTCTGCTTCAAAGCTTCTGTTTTACGTTACGAGGCAAGGGATATTTATTATAACACTTAACTTTTCCGTTTCTCTGTCTGTAGGACTGTAAGAACCGTGTCCTGTGCGGTGGGTGTTCAATATTAGTGTAAAAATGAAACGTCAGCTGTGTTTAATGCTGTGTTGTATACAATCCTGCCCTACAGCCATCGCGGCGCTGCGTCGTGCTTTAATAGTAAATACTTAGCATGGAAGGAAAATCAGTCTTTCGAGTAGATCAAATGCACAATCTTCACAGCCTTGGATGAGATATAAACCTGAAGTTGCTCCAGGGGAGATATTCCTCATAATAGCAAATACTAGAAACAAATTAATCAAGATTTCACATTGCCTGGGTATGCAGTATGCAAACAGTATGCAAACAGAAAGAGCACTCGCAGCATTTCAGTCTCTCAGGGGCATCCTAGCAACCACACAGCATACACATGGATAATATTCATAGACACAGAATCTCATAACCATGTGCACTGGCTGTCTCAGAAACATTCAGATACCTCAGATACTCTCAAAAAAGCAGGATTTATAGCTGCAAACAGCTCTGATGTGCTGTGAAGTACCTCAAGCAGCTAACGCGTGTGCATACCCCTGCGTGTGCGCGCATATGTGTGTTCTTATTTCCAACACCGAGGGCTAATGGCCACGGTCCTCTTTTATCCCATTACCTGGCTTGCATATGTTGAATTCCAGGGCACCGCCAGAGTTGAGCAGCTTCTGCACCAAGGTCTTGGCCAGCATGGTGGGAGTGAAAAGCACGGGGCGCCTGCGCTCGCAGTGGATCGGTCTCACCAAGCTATAAGGGATCAGACTGAGCCTCTTATTGATTTCGCTTTCGGAATCCAAATCTGAGTAAAGAACAAGACATTTGCTTTCTGGTTTTCTCCCCGTCAGTATTTGGAGAAAAAGAAGAAACACATGAACCAGAAAGGACATGGTTAGTCATACTGAGCCTCCCTCCTCTTTTGCCAGAGGAGGCAAATGTAAAATTCACCTTTACTGTGTATCCAGCAGTGTGATGTCCCACCTAACACCAAAACATTCAAGTGCCCTTTGCTTCAGAGATGGTTTTTTTCCTGTTTAACAAGACACTTGCTCAGAGAAACTTTCCACCTATTAGCTTGACTTGTTCTGAATTAAATGGTTTTGGACAATGAGCAAGAAAGCACCTAGGAAGAGCTGCCAAGCAAACGGGAAGTTGCAGTATCTTAAACTTGGTTGGTGGACCTCAGAGTCCCAAGTGCTTTTGGCAAAATCCATTTTGCCCACAAATGCTGTTGAATTTTTGCACAGAGAGGACACGAATGCTGGCCACAGGGAAGAGCTCTGACATTATCCACAGCCGTTCTGTTACGCAGAGCTTTGTGTGGGCCTTTCTATCAGTTCCATGAATGCAAAAGCTATTCCTATTTTATATCCATACCTTCCAGTTTATCAGGCAGCAGCTTCTTGCCTTCAGATGAGGTCAAGGCCAGACCAGAGGGCCAGCCAGTGACGATACGGACTCGCTCATTGCTATTCATGCGCTTGTATTTGTTTTCAGACCTACTGACAAACTGAAAAGGGGAACAAAGATTTGATCATCATTTCTTACATTCTTCATTCTCCCCCGTATTCATCACCCTGCATTTGTTCTCTGTGGGATCTGAATTACTTATGTCCATCAAATAGCAGGCTCCATGGATCTGTGGACTGCTCCTTAAACATCACACATCTGATTCAGAGCCCTTGTGAATCCCCCTTGGGCTTTCTCATTTTGTTCTCTGCTCTTAAGTGCCCTGGTACTTTCTTGTCAGAGCTCCTCGCTATCGCCAGTACAAGCCCTGGTGTGTCCACAGCAGAGTAACAAACCTGCTTCGAGTATTTGCACAGGTGGATCACAGGTTATACTCAAACATCTGCCTCTTCTTTGCTGCACCAGAGACACCTGATATCTCCCACAAGGTGAGATCTCTTCACCCTGAGAAGAAGGCTTCATGCTTTCACTCCTCATCCACCCAACTATTCCCCTATTCAAATATTAATCCTCCTCCTGTGTATTTGCTAACTGCCACAACCATCTTTCTTCACAAGATTTATCCTTCATCCACAGTGTCTGTCACGCTCAGAGTCACTGACCTACAGTTAAAGGGCTACTTTCTGATGGAACCTGATCTCACAGAGACTTGGTGTTTGGTCTAACCCAAAGGATTTGTCCTTATGGCTCAAGCACAACACACTTCAGCCCCTGATGGAAGAAGACACTGCTCATTCTTCAAGCTGGAAGGCAGGCACTTCAAAACAAACACCCCACATCACAGGAGCAAGTAGAAACCACAACCCATTCATCTTTCTCGTGTATTAAATCTCCCTGTGATAGCAGTGAATCCCATTACAACCTCTATAGCTGAGGTGGGGTTTCTGGGGCAATTAGAACAGCTTGAGGATCTCTGCTGTCCAGATCCACTCTTTCAGAGGCTGCAGTGAGGACTCATTACCTGCAATATCTGGCCCAAAAGAAAGCTTGCTCTGGAAAGGCGAGGGCTGGTCTTCGCGTCGCTCTGTGGAGCAGGCTCCTCGGGCTGCAGTGTGTTCTAGTTCAAAAAGAACAAAGGAATTTTGCTTTCCCTCCTCTTTTTCTTCTTCTTTTTTTTTTTTTTGTTTAACAGCAGCATTTGAGAAACAGAACAAGCAAAATCAGGTGTTTTCGTGAGAAGGGATAGTGATGGATGGATAGCTGCCCCAAATACGGGGTTGTGAGCGTGGTGCTGAGGAACACCGCGCTGCTACTGCTCTTCCATGCTCCTTTCTTCACAGCATCACAGAACATTAGGGATTGCAAGGGACCTCAAAAGATCATCTAGTCCAATCTCCCTGCTGGAGCAGGACTACCTAGACCAAGTCACACAGGAACATGTCCAGGTAGGTTTTAAACTTCTCCAGAGAAAGAGACTCCACAACCCCTCTCTCCATCCCATTCTTTCTTCACAGAAAGCTGCTCTCCACAGCCCATGAAAGAGGTAACTTCTGCACTAAGAACTAGCATATGAAGCTTTGGCTTTTTCTGGTGTCTCAGCCAGTGATCTCTGCCCTTGGAGCACAGGGGACTGGTGAATGTGTGACACTTCACCTCAGCTGAAATCAAACACCAGAACTGACTACAGCATCTGTGCTGTAGCAGCAGGTATGTCTCTCCAGCTCTAAAAATAAGTTAGGGTAACTAATCTACTAGGAAGTTGGGTTTTAATTATGTAAAGATGTAATTCTTGAGTCTGAAGAAAGAAAAATCAATTTACTTTCACTGAGGGAAAAAGAAAAATTGGCAGGGCTGTTGTGTGTGGAGACCTGATGATCCTACTTCTCTCCATAGTCTGTAGGTCGGAAGAGACGGGTCTTTCTAACGTGAGACAATGAGATCTCTGTGGTGTAGATGCTTGTTCACAGTAGGGGAGAAATAATTCTGATTATTAGCTCCAAGGACACAGCTTGTTCCCCATGTGGGTCTAGAGATGCATTAGAAGCTTACAGGCAGAGAAGAATTAAAAAGATTAGCTAAGATACAGAAGAGCCATTTAGTGCTGTTTTCACACTTTTCAAGGGAACTCCCTCATAGCAGGAAGGGTTAATAGTGTCCTATTACCACATATCTGAAAGGACGTTGTAGAGATGTTGGTGCTGGTCTCTTCTCACGGGCAGTTAGTGACAGAACCAGAGGGAAGGGTTTCAAGCTCCAACAGGGTATGTCTAGGTTGGAATCAGGAAAATGTTCTTCATGGAAAGAGGTCAGGCACTGGGATGGGCTGCCCAGGGTGGTGGTTGAGTCCCCATCCCTGGGTGAGTTTAAAAAACACTTAGATGTAGTGTTGGGGGATCTGGTTTAGGGGTGAACTTGTACAGCAGGCTGGACTTGATGACCCCAAGGGCGTTTTCCAACCTGAATGACTCTATGATTCTGTATTAACAGTGTACAAGGTCCACTGCCAGCCCATTGCCTGGCACAATCCAAACCTACAGGAGTGTGAACAGGACTTTCTGTAATATTATCCTCATGAGCAACAGGTAGCAGTGAGGTACCAGGTGTTCAAAATACCTTGTGTGAAGAAACCTACCCGGAGGGCCCGGAGGGTGTTGTGTGAGCTTTCTGTCTCATCTTTGCTTCCTCTGTGCATCAGCCGCTGCAGCTTCACCAAGAGAAGCTGCTGAGCTCTGAAAGAAAGGATGGGATGACATGGATCAAGGTGTCTTTGAAACCATGCAGAGGAAAGCTGGACTGCAATGGGCTGGGCCTATGGAAAGGATGAAATAGAGCAGCGAGGATGGACAACCACACTGTAAATGCAGGAGCAAAATGCAGTGCAGTTAAGGATTACAGAATGTCCATGGTGTATTTTCTGTGATGGCTTTAGAGAAACCCACGTTATTCTTTCAGGTGACACCTGGGGTCTCCTTTCTAAAGCTCTACAGCTCATGTTATGATTTAACATCACCAGGACTTATCTTCAAAACAAAGAGATGTGCCTCTTGCCTTACAGCAGTTACTGAGACCCCTGCTAACAGAATCCCCACGCTCACCCGGTGTGACCCTCACCTGCTGTAGCTGGGAATGGTCCCTGTCTCCAGGTCCCTGTCGGTGACGGGATCAACTCTGGCACACAGCCACTCACACCTCCCCTGGTACATGGTGTCGAGGATATGAACAATCTCATCGCATTTCACTGAGAGAGAACAGCAGTCCAGCTGGCTGGAGATGTTCAGATTCAGGCGGATATGAAATGAGTCCCCCGATGTGATCAGCCCTTCTTCCAGTTCTGACAGCAGCTTCCGATAGCCTGCAGCAGCCAAGAAAGGGGTGAAGCATCATTGCTACTGGTCAAACCTCAGTGTCACTGCGTTGCTGGGCATCCTCTGGGGAAGCCTGCTGCACAAACTGCTGAGGCTCCTCCGAGAGAGGGCTTGTACTTCCAGAGTGCTCGTTACTCTCATTACGGTGAGGTTATGTGCCTGCACCTTAAAGACACTAATGGGGCATTGATTCAGAAGCAGCTCACACTGCTGGCCTCAGAATCCATGGTAATAGCCTCATCATGATGATCCTGTGAGGTAAGTCCATTCTCAGTACTGCACACCTGACCTGTGAAACCAAGAGCTCCTCAGCAAAGATGCAGACACAGCTAAAGCTCTATCCTGTAAGTACAGCTCGAGATCTGCCACCAATATTAATGAGAAGCTAATTCCCTTTGTTATTAGCTCTAATTGGCTGCCACAATCTATACCATGCTTTATCACAGTTAAGTGGTGCTCAAAAAAACCCGCAGTAGTCTTTCCTGCCTTTGAAAACATCAAAGAAAATCAAAGACATCACTTCCTGTGTGATCTGTGCAGCCAAAATTCTCCAGCCAGCATTAAAAAAACCCCCACGAAAACAACACAAAGTTATACACATCACTAAAAAAGTGGATTTTGGAGTGTAAGTTTTGATCCATATACTGAAATTATCGTTACAGGCCATGAACACTGCAATCAGATTCTGTTCACCACACATGAACTCCAGCTGTTCGAGATAAGACGAAGCCACAAAGGTAATAAACAGGGCAACTCCATCAGGTAAATGCTGCATCGACTTCAGCTGGATAAAGACAGCTCAGCCGAGCGCATTGTTTTGTGGAGAGCTGCACATAAAGATGAGCTGGAGCGTGTTTTGTGAGCCATGTCACTGCTGGCCCGCCACGGAAATTCTTCGGAGCCCCGTAGTGACAGGCATATGGGCTCTTTTTGTTCTCAGTCACAAAGCTAAAAGCTGGAGCCCTTGCACAGAGAAGCTATAATTAGCACCGGTGGGCAAGCTTCAGATTTGTACCAGTACAAAGGATATTCTGGTTCTGTCAGTCTCATCCAGACAAGTTAGTATAATAGACCTGGGACTATTTGAGAGGAGAAATACTTTTGGTCTTACCTTCGTGATTTGATTTATACTGGAGTGTTACTGGACCACTGCACCTCTGAATTGTCCAGTGAACTTCTTCCTTTGTGCAAGTATCCAAGGGAACACTCTGATTTTCCCCTTTGATGCAGCCCTCCAGCTAGATATGAAAGAACTATTACTCTCCAGTGTGGGTTCAATCTCTGAGTCAATTATACTTTTTTATCCTGAGCTTTGTTTAATCTTTTTCTGATTAAACAATGCAGATACTTTGCTATCAGAATGCAGATTACATTCTAATTACTCAATCTCTTTCCTCTCAAATTAGGAATGCAAGCAATCAACAGACCTGCAGCTCTTCAGTGATTCCAGGATTCCCAGTAGTAAGCAGTGCAGGAGTATTCTGTGAATATAGGTTGTGGGGGTTTTTCCCCTCAGGGGCATTTGAATAGGTAAATGGTTTGGGAACGTTAGTAACGAGAAGAAACCTAAGTGAAGAGCAACTGAGCAGAAGCAATATTGAGCACCTGCTTATGTGATGCCAGGCAGAGCTCTGCAGCTGCGTAGCCCTTCTTCCCATTCATTCTGCAGCCATATCCAACCCTGTTCAGAAATCCTCACTCAAGACACCAGACAGGCCACTCCAAAGAGAGGCTTAGGAGTCATCACGCTAAGCTAAGTAGCATGAACTTCCTTTCAGGCAGGAAAGCACTAGGAAGTGGAGAGTGAATCTCATTCTAAACCTTTTCAGAGGGGTTGTACTGTACAATTCCGCATCAAAGAAAATATCAATTGCTCTTATTTCTTCCACAAGAGCTGAAGTGCAAAAGCATCTGGTGGCCATCAATACTGCTATCCCATATTTTCAAAGTCCACAGCAGATTTTCTTCTGCATGAGTTGTGCTCATGCAAGTAGATGGACAGACATCCAGTAATGTTTGTTGATTATTTTTTCCTCACTCTTTGCAACCACCTGGAAAGGGGTTGGAGAGAGGTGGGGAGTCAGTCTCTTCTCCTAAGTCACTAGCGATAGAACAAGAGGAAAGAGCCCCAAGTTGTGCCAGGGGAGGTTTAGATTGGACATTAGGAAAAACTTATTCATTGAGTTGTCAGATATTGAAACAGGCTGCCCAGGGAGGGGGTGGTGGTGTCACCATCCCTGGAGAGGTTCAAAAAGGAGTAGATGTGACCTTAAGGAACCGGGTTTACTGGGCGGTGTGGTATTGTGTTGATGGTTGGACTTGATGATCTTGTAGGTCTCTTCCAGCCTTAATGATTCTATGATACTATGATTCCATGCTCACCAGTAGGATTTGGTGTCCCTCCCGAAGGCCCGATTTCTCTGCAAGTGATCCTGTCTTGACAGAGCTGATAAAACTCCCTCTGTCGTTCCCCCCAACCAAAGTGATCTCTGAATTGAGACTGTCTCCGTTGAGCGTTACGCGCTGGATAGCGTGGCAGGAGTTCCTGATCCGGCCAACATATGTGACAGAGGGACGGAAAGGTCTGTGTTCATGAAAGAAAACAACAGTTGTCTCAGCTTTTAGCTCCCACTCCAGAGATGAATGCGCGCGAGGTGAAGCAGAGACATGTAAACACACTTTCAGTGCTATCAAGTGCTAGGATCTAAGGACTCGAAAAGAAATCCTTCTCATTACTGCATAAGTTCTGAAGAAGAGCACCAGGGTAGCTTCAAGTGCTCTGTCATGACTGAATAACTCAGATGTCTAATAGCACCTCATCCAGCAACCTGCGGCAGCAAGATAAGATCACAAGGGTAAATTTAAGCCTTTAGAACATTTCGTCTGCCTTGAAGTCACTGAAATTTTAGGATGACCTATGCTGGTTTACAAGACATGAAAGGGCTCCAAAATAACATGTTTTACTGCTGTGAACACAAAGAAGTTAAGATTTAGCACGGTATCGTGAGATACTTGTGTCAAATAACTACTTGTGACATCATATTGCTGCCACTTCATCTTCAGCAACTAGCAGATAAATGGAGGATCTACATCACAGTCTCCTCAGTCTCTAAAATAGGTAAATTGACATCTCAGATACCTTTCCAGAGAGAACTTTCTGAATATGGAGTTGACATGCTCAAGCTCATAGGCATCCAGGCCTTCTGATTGATGAGAAGAAGAGGATGAATGCACCGAAGGAGCTCCGTGAGACTGCCTGTCATGGCTGTCATCTGAAAAAGAGTCAAAAATGATGAAAATGAGTCCTAGATAGAGCAACAAAGATGGAAAAAATGTGTGTTTTATTGATCCCAGAAAAAACTTCAGGAGGAAGTTCCTGGTGCAGGTCATGCTTACTGGAACTGCATGATGACTGCCCCGGAACAGCAGGTTGCAAATGACCTCTGGAAGCTGCCCAGTCAAACCACAAAGTGGGGTCAGCCTCAGGAGACTGCTCAGGACTTGACCCTTTGAGTTCCGAAAATCTCCAGTGATGGAGAGCTGTCAGCCTATCTGGACAACCCTGTTCCAGTGTTTGACCAATCAAACACCCTTTTTATCCTGTTTAAATTGGATTGCTTGTTCTTCAGTTTGTGTCGTCCGTTTCATCTTTCATCTTCATCCATCTTCTTCTTTCACTGGGTAGCGCTGAGAAGAGTCTGGCTCTGTCTTCTTTACTCTTTCTGAGTTTGATGCTTTCCTCATTTGAAGGCTGAATGAAGCTTCTTGTGAAACTGTAGACCTCATCCAAGCACCCTCCATTTATTGGTTTGGCTGAATCCTCTCCCACTTAGTTCTTCAGGAATAGCTGCTTTCTTGTTCTTGCCACTAGCTGACCCTTTGTTTTCTTGTTATGATGGACTGACTCAATTTTTTTCTCCAACCATGCACCCTGTCTTGTTAGTCCTGGAGTTGATTACTTGACACCTGTAGCTGGTAAGCTAATTCCAGAGGTCTCACAGTTAAACTAGACACGTGATGTACTGACCATCTAGCTCCAACGCATCACACCCGACGCTGTCGTTGTCATCTTCCACCAGGCTGTAAACAGAAACAAAGCATGAGATAATGGAGGAGAGGGACAGAAAGCTGCTCACTTTTCAGTATCAGCACGCCTTCATCAAGTTCTGAAGCAGGAACGTTCAAGCTTTAAAGAAATTGCAGGTTTTGCATCAAACAACCAGTGGTGCAGCTGCAAAATAAGAAGTAACGCGCTCGTGGGCCTGGGGAAGATGTAGGAAGGTGGCAGGAAAACAAGATGTGTCGGCCAACAGGGGAAGCGTGCGAAGCGGCGAGAAGGTTCAGAAGGAAGATTTGCTACCAGCAGTGAGGGAAAAAGGATTTTGCTGAAGGAAAGGGAAGCTGCTGACTGATGGCCTCATAAGTGTGACTTACACTGCACCTGCTTCAGCATGGAGGTAAACACTTGCATGATGTCTGCTCTACCTACACTGCAGCACGGGGTTTTTTTCCATCATAGATCAAAACCATCAGAAGCTCACTGATGGACAGAGTGATGCCAGGGAAGTGGCTGGGGTGCAGCAGTAAAGGAGTGAATTACCTGCTTGGTTTAAAGCACTTGAAGCATTTTATAACAGCTTAATGGCACCTTGCGTGGTTCTTCAGGTACCTACAGAACTGCAAGGTACCAGGCTGCTGCGCAGAAAGCGTCAGGTCGCAGCTCTGGTCCCAGTCCAGCTCTGAGTGACACAACCTTTCCTCTTCAGGGTGACTAGATTGGTTGGTCTTAAACCAAACAGTTACAATTCATCAAAACCTTGTTCTTAAAAAGATGCTGGGGATGTCCAGCCAAGTGAGTGACTTCTCTCCTTCACTGAAGGACTTCACTAAAGCGTGTCCTTTGCTTGCAAAGCTCTATCAATAACATCTTGCTTTCCCCATGCACAGAGATTTGGAGTCTCCTGTGCAGCTGATATTCCTCATATTTGGCTTCAGGTGAATTTCTGCAGACAACCTGGGGAGGATCAGCTATTTTTGTACTATGCAAGGAAATAAGTTAACTTTTCCTGTGGTCTCTCTTCAATTTTCTTACACAAATCAAGATCAGACGAGCTGTGAAACCTGCAGCTTGGCAGGCAAATAGCGAGTGTGTTGGGTTATGTTCACAAACAAGTCACAAACGCAGCCGGCTAATTATAAAGTGAACTTTGGGCCATGCTCCTGAGACTCTTGGCTTTAGTGATTATTAGCTCAACAGAGTAAGGCCACATTCAGACCTTGCTCCAGGGTACCTTTTCTTTTCCGTGTACCACGTGGGAAAGAGAATCTAATGTGAGGAGAATGTTGAGATGTCAGTGCAGCTCATCCTCCCAGAGCCTTAGCACGTGGAACAGGATGCAGTCAGTGCTGTAGTGAACTAAGTCCACAAGATGAATAATAGCTGTGCAAGCTTTGCTGCCTTCTGTGACCTGCTGCAAGTATTTAAATGTTCAGGCAGCTAAGCATCTGAAAGATAAAGCATTCCAATCATTAATAAAGCAATTGAATTAACAAAACACCCTTTAATAAGGGGCTTGGAGGCCAACATGGAAGAAGCTAAGGGAGGTTAAAATAAACTCTGCCTAAATCCCCAGCAGCCTAGAAAAGTATGTGAGGAACTAGCTGAGGGTGCTCGCTGTGGAAAGCTTTACACAGAGAAAAAGGCAAAAGGAACCATGTGGAAGGGATGGGTTAGTTTTGAAAAGCATTAAAATGCTAAATAAAGTTCTAATAAAGATTACAGGGCTACAGAATCACAGAACTTTTGAGGCTGGAAAACACATCTAAGATCATCAGGTCCAGCCTATGGCCTAACATGACCACAATCTCTTGGACCCTGGCACATCCAGTCTTTTCCTAAACGTCTGGACTCCACCACTGCCCTGAGCAGTCCATTCCAGGGTGTGATCACCCTTTCCATGAGGAAGTGCTTCCTAACATCCAGTATAAACCTCCTCTGGTGCAGTTTCAGACCCTATCCACTCGTCCTATCACTAGTTTCCTGGAAGAAGAACCCGACCCCCATCTGACTACGACTTCCCTTCCAGGAGTTATAGAGAGCGACAAGGACCCCCCTGAGTCTCCTCCAGGCTAAACAACCCCAGCTCCCTCAGCATCTCCCCATCAAACTTTCCTTCCAGTCCCTTCCCCAGCCTTGATGCTCTCGATGCACCTAATAAAGATCTAAACCCTCCACATGTATTGCTTTCTCCTAAATTGCTTTGTTTGGGCTTTATTCTTTTCTCCTTCTTCTTGGGATCCTTAGGGAAGGTGTTTTGTGTCTTCTGATACCAACACCAATGTGACTGATACCAACATCGAAAGAGCACGTCCAGGCACTGCATTGCTGTCAGCCTTCTAGGAAAGAGGTCAGTGTTGTGCAGGGCACTGTGAGGGAGGCAAGCTCTCTTCCCTTCATGCCACCAACCTCCTATTCATCAACTGATCTGACTTCACCACTCTGAGGGGAAGTCCTCTGGGTCATGACTCAACCAAGGTGGAAGCTGCAGCAGAAGGTGAAGGAGCGGGCAGTTCATTTCTCTTCCCAATTGCTAAGCTGAGGTACAAAGCCCTGAGAGGGACAAAACCCACCTTCTTCCTCCACATCTTGCCACTGTTTCTCATAGACATTTGAGCATCTCTGCTCTATTTTGGCAGGTTGCAGAGGAGGGGTTTTGAGAGAGGGGGAAAGGACAGGGACACAGACACCATGGAGCAGGGAAGCAAAAATTGAAGCCATATCAGCCTACGAAGCTGATACGACAAATTCTCCAATAGCACCGGGGTGTGGTGATGCTGTACTTCACAAACGTCCGTGCCCCAGTAGTATCCCTGTGTCTTTCATCCCAGTTGAACTTTCAGAGGTTCTTGGGTGTTTTGAACAAAATAATAGAATCACTGGATTGTTTAGACTGAAAAGACCTTTAAGACCAAGAAGTCCAACCATTACCTTGAGTACTGTGTCCAATTTTGGGCACCTCAGTCCAAGGGAGACATCGAGGTGCTGGAGCGAATGCAGAAGAGGGCTATGAAGCTGGGGAAGGGTCTGGAGAATAAATCTTATGAGGAGAGTTTGAGAGAGTTGGGGCTGTTTAGTTTGAGGAAGAGGAGGCTGAGGGGAGACCTCATTGCTCTCTACAACTGTCTGAAAGGACACTGTAGAGATGTTGGTGCTGGTCTCTTCCCACGGGTAATTGAGCGACAGAACCAGAGGGAAGGGCTTCAAGCTTCAACAGGGGAAGTTTAGGTTGGACATCAGGAAAAAATTCTTCCTGGACAGAGTGATCAGGCACTGGGATGGGCTGCCCAGGGGGGTGGTTGAGTCACCATCCTTGGATGAGTTTAAAAGACACTAAGATGTAGTGTTGGGGGATCTGATTTAGGGGTGAACTTGTAGAGCAGGGCTGATGGTTGGACTCAATGATCCCAAGGGTCTTTTCCAACCTGAATAATTCTGTGATCAAACTGAGGAGTGAAGCACTGCAGCGTTGAGAAGTTTGGCAGGTTAGTTCCGATGCCCAGTAGCTCTTCATCGAGAGACGGACACAAGGACATCTACAGCCCTTTTTACCTCCTCCTTGTGACAACAGGTTCTGGGTGTATTCCCCCAGCGTGGTTCCCTACCTGCAGTGAGGGGCATCTTCTTTGCAGCGCCGGACTATCGAATCGTTGCCCGGTGGCTCAGGAGTGGTCGACATGATGCTGTCATTGCGATTTCTCAGCGTTTGCTGTAAGAAACAAAAAGTGGCAGCAGGGTTATCTGCCTTAAATGTGCTATCATTTCTACCTCACACAAGCATTACCCTGCCAGCTCGCCGGCGGTGCCGGGCCCTGTGGAGCACGGGCAACACCAGGAAACGTTGGTTCCAGGCGTGCAGAGCGCCGCATACGGGAGCATCCGCGCTCGCCTGTGTCAGCTCTTTAGCGGCGCGCACAGCTTGCGTGCTGGCACAGAGCCTTTTCCTGGGAGACAGCTTCACCTCAGCTCCTGACGCGTGGCGTGTGTGTCGCACAGCTGACATGCAGGAGGAGAGGGTCAAAGGCAGAACGCACGCTTACTCGTAGGTGTAAGTAGTAGGAATGAGGAAGAAAACTGCAGTGCTCCATACATCCAACCATTAATCAAGTGCACTAGGAACTAAATTCTGCATTGGACTGGAGGGCAGACAGTAAATGTGATCTAAGTATCCCACACCTATTCCAAAGAGTATTCCTGAGCCAGCTGAGCTTATTAGGAGTGTCAGGGAGTTCTTTCCTGGCTATTCTTGGGTATAATTTTAATTTCCTGGGGGCAGCATTTTCCACAGTGTTCTAGAGAGAGGTTTTGCTCTTCGTTATTAACACTCTGCAAGAGCACTGCCTCTGTCTGCCTGTCCTGCTGTGTCAGTGCTCACATATGGGTAATGGAATATCCACCTTGGGAGGTGGTGGGGACGCAGCAAGCAGTGAAGAAATGGTCTGGCTGTGGCATGCAGAGGTTTCCAGCCATGCTCTGTACCCTCTTTCTCACTCAGTGTTACTTACAGGCTGGAAAAGCATTAGAGAACTCAAAGATCCCCCCAAAAAATAAATTACAAAGCGGCTGTTAAAGAAAATCTTTCTAGCAGTAAGTGTGAAATGCAAGAAGGAGACAGCGAGGGGTCATAAATACCTTTGAAATGTCTTTAAATAAACATAAAGCAATACTGTGATTTTGGAAAAGGCTAGTAACAGGGCTCTAGCAAAGTGCTGGTAGGGAGGATTAAGGGAGCCTCTGACAAGGCCTTGAATGTGCTCACAGCTGGGATGCTAGTGAAGTGCTAATGCTGGGCTGTGAAAGCTCTGAACCACGTCAGGAGAGACGGTCTAGACAGACAAGGGGCATCGGAAGGCTCCTTACAATCTTGCTGACTTCACAGCTGCTGATGGAGTTACTGATGGAAACAGAATTAGAGGAGCTCGTGTCTGTGCGGCCGTTGCTGGCATCAGCCCCATCTTCATCCTGTGCTCGGACTGCTGCGTTCGCAGAAGGCAGAGGGAAAATACAGACACCAGAGAAAATTACGTCAGATCCCTTTCCATACAGAGCCTTTCAGAGATTTGAAACAACACTTGGCTTTTCATTTCAGCCTGTTGTTTATTCCCCCTGCAGTACGAGACCGAGGTTCCAGGAACTGCTCTGCAGTGCCCTGCAGCTCCAACCCCCTTCCCTTCCCTTCCTGTCAGTTTCCCACCAAAGTACAGAAATGCTAGCTGTCCTGTTGGTTTCCTCACATCTGTGACTACTACTTGACAAACCAAGGCAGGCCTGTTGGATTAGTTTCTGTTCTAAATACATGGTCTGTAGCTGGTAGCCAACTAAAAGGTTGCCTCATAGGCGTTTTATTTCCAACAGGGACCAAGAAGCTTGAGATCCCTCACCAGCAGCTGGTAGCACAGCAGAGGTGTCTTAGTGGACTCCTGCCCTTCCTCAGCACCTCTGAAGTGAGTGCTGCTGCACACTGCCCGACACCGAATGCACAGCTCGGCGTGCGGCGTCTTGCAGCAGGGCACCACGTTTCCCATCACGTTGCGTACAACAGCTGAACCAGCAAAGGAAGGGCTGCTCGAGGTGTTGCAGTGTTGGGAGCAGAGCTTCATAAATAAGAGGAGTTAGGAGTAGCTCAAACATGACTACCCAGCCACAAACTTGGCAACTTGGCAGCTGGCTGACGGGTGGGTCAGCTCCCCCTCCTCCTACCCTCTGCAATGCTTTAGATTTAAAATGAATTCCCTTTTGCTGAAGGTTGCTGAAGGACAAAGGAACTCATTAGATGATGAGTAGATTAGGGTCTACAGCTTGTGGGATTTCTCCAACAGTGAGAAGAGAAGAGTGTAATGACCTGTAGTCCAGGTGTGACACCAATCACTTCAACATTTTTGTAAACTGAAAGGAAAAGGGAGCAAACAGAGAATGAAGGTAAGCTATGGGCTACGAGATTCTGTGTCTGCGAAGGTCTCTTTGGATGGAGGGGACATTCAGGGTGCAAACTTGAAATGACGTCATTGTTAACTATGACAGAAACTGTCTATTTTAGACTCAGTGAAGAACTTCCCTGACTGGCGCGACTGTTAAAACAACTTAAAGAGATTAAGTGAATGAGACAAAGCAACAGAAAAGGGATGAGGACGTGGGTGCTTTTCCTGACCTTGAAACTCTGATGTTCTGTTCATGCTGACAGGGGATTTAGCTCTTGGATTTATCTGAAGGAAAGAGGACAAAAATCAGCACAAATGCAGAACGGTTGACGCGCACGCTAAACCAGACCCCGTCACCCCTTTCCCCCTCCCCATTTTCACACTGCAATGTATTTGCCCTCCATTAATCAACATTTAGAAGACATTTGGGTATCTAAACCACTGCAGTGAACAAGAGCTAGATACCAAAGTGCCTGGAAAAGTCTGGCCAAATTCATTGGGATTCCAGATCCTACTGAGGGAACAAAGGGTCAAAAGGTGAAGTGGGTGCCTTGGGACTGGGTTCAGGCAGCTGCTAATACAACAGGCATCCCGTTGGAGTGTGCAGTGTAAGAGATGCAGCTCCATTGCCATAAGTAATAACGGCAGTCAGGGCTCAGGAAGGCTGTGAGGGGCAGGCAGAATTCAAATGCAGATGAAAGGAAAGAGAAGCTCAAGCCCCCGAATGTTAGATCGTGTGTTTTTTACAATTCATGAGTACAGCAGCAGAAAATAGCTGTATGAATGCAGCTAGTTGGGGAAATCATGGACCTAACTCATGCTATCCCTCACTCTACAGTGAGAGGAAATTGCCATCATTTAATTCTAAATTAGGCAGTTAATTTTCCTCCAGATTATGTCCATTTCTTTCTATTCTTTCTTCCAGCTGATGTGAGCTTTTCCACCAGTGCTTTGTTTTTCACCTACAGTTGCTCGTGTGCTGGACTCCAGGCATTATGTAATTTTTTTTCACTACTGTTAAGGAGGCAAAGAATCAATTTATTGACAACGCTCCAAGAATGTGAATGAACAGCAGAAGCAAGGAGAATAGACAAAATGGAGAGAAGGGGCAGAAAATGGTCTGTGAAGCCTGATTATATCTGCTTGTCAAGATGCAAATCACCACCGGGCAAAACCTGGCAGCTCACTGCAGTTTACAGATCTGCTCTTATCCTTGGAGAACTGCACCTTTGGAGGCTTGACCACAAGATGCATTATGTCTGCTGGTTCTAACAGTCCCTGCGCCGTATCTTTCCATCCCCATGTTATTAAGACACACCTGGAGTCCCTTTAGATTCAGTCTTCTCTTGAGTCGGGCTTGATCAGGAAGGAAGAATTTGCTGTCTTCTGGAGACTCTTCAGAAGTGGAGGAGTCATCTGCTTCCTGACCATTGGCTTTTGGGCTAGAAGTCCCAAAAGTCTGAGAAATAATGGTAATGGGTAGATTCCGTGGCAAACTCTGAAGATCATAAGAAAACACTTTACTTCTGAAACCAGCGTGGTGCAACTCCTCATGACCTCCCATTAGAGTAAAATGACAGAACTTTTTGTGACTGCAGTGCTGCAGAAGCTGATGAATGTGGCTCCAGACCTAAATCAGTGATTTGGATTGACATTTGTGGGGGGTTCTGCTTACTGGGACACATTCTGCAGGAGTATTTGTAGTTTCTACCCCAGTGTAGAAATTAATTGTCTTTCTGTAGTTCTTTCAGTTTAAAATCAAGCAGTGCCAAGCCAGCCTGGAAAAGCCACTGTGCACTGCGCAGCCAGCTGGAACCCCACTGTACTGAAGATCTCAAAGCACTGACATTTATTAGGAAGAGGGTTTTTTTTTTTCAGTTAATTCATGGAGAGAATTTTAAACAATTCCCCACTACCAACTAAAATGACTCCAAAACCAAGTCTTAAAAAAAAAATAACTCATGTCTGCCTTCCTCAGCCCTACCTGGTCGTGAAAGTTATTGTCCTTGGAGAGCCGCCGGAGCTTGCACTCGAGGTTAACAATGCAGGCTTCCTTCCGAACCACCTCAATTCGGAGTTCATCGTTCCTCTCCTCCAGCTCTCGAATCTGCTTCCTGTACTTATCTTTTTCAATCAGACAATGTGAATACTGTGTCTGAGCCTCGTCACGTGAGCGGAATGCCTGCAGTGGAGAGAAGAAACTTCTTCTGCACCAGAGCACCTTCTCCCGCTTGTTTTGTTCATGAGGTGCTTGGAACAGGGGCTTTGGAACTGGTAACCAACCACCAGTTCACAGGGCAGTTGGGATGTGCCACAGGAGTGCCATTAGTGATGAGGGTGGTTCGTTTCCAGCTCCCTCTTGGTTAGTGACAGAACGCTCCAGAGTGCAGCCACAACGACTTGACACTAATGTAAAGCCTGCGATAGCTGCTGTTAAGATCTTGGTCCTGTCTGCCAGCTGCTACACTGTGAAAACAACCCAACATCATCCTGTATTTAATTACTGTAATGCAAATGGCAACAAATAGCAATTTCTTGTAGCTGTTTATTTTTTAATGGTGTTTTGGGTCCAATTGCTAACAATCCCCAGAGGTGACACTTATGAGGTACAGGCTTTTGGTACTTATTTTTCCCCACTTTAACTGTTAGGTACCTGGTCTCGCTCCTTTTCCACCTCTTCTAGCTGTATCATCACGGTGTTCATACGGTGCTTGTACATCTCACAGTCTTTTCCTAGTGTTGAACACTTTAACTCCAAATCTTCTTTCTCTTCAAGGTACTGGAAACGACACACCGTTAGCCACCACTGCTCTCAGAGCTCTTTTGGGCGCTAGCCCGAGATATTCCACCTTTCTAGCCTTCTGCTTCTCACCTTGTCCCTCAAGTCCTCCACGTGACGAATCTCCTCTTGGAGATTAAAGATCTTGTTGACCAGCTCGTGGCGATCTTCTAGTGCCTCCTTACGGTCGTGTTCCAGAATGTCCAGGATGGCTTTGTCCGAATCGGGCAAACTCCGCTTGTCAGCCTGAGGGGAGCCATTGGTGAGAGCCAGGCCAGGGAGGGAGCAGACAGAATCGCAGGGAGAAAAGTACCAGAGACAGCAGCAAACAAGAGGAATAGTAAATGAGCTGGGTATTGCAATGGGAAAGCAGGAGGAGAGATGGACATTTGTTCATATTTTAAAATAGTGTCAAGAAAGATGAATAAAGGCTGTCTTGCTGTCAGAGCAGTCTGATGAAGGATCTGTTTCACTGTTTTATTGTACTGGCTATAATTTGATCCATTTTGGATGCAGTGACAATTCTTCACTCCAAGCCCTGCATTCAAAACTCTTCTCTATTAATCAGCTCTCGCTGAGCACAGAAATCACCCTTTGCCAAAGAGCAGGGCCTGAGAAAACATTCAGGGGAATTTTTGAAGCTTGCATAGGCTTTACAGGGCTGTGCTCGGAGAATATTAAACATGCCTGGAGTAGCTTGTACCTCGGCTTCATTTTCTATAGTGTCCAGCAATATATTTTCTTTCAGACTTAAAATTAACAAGATTACCAGGGCTGGTTCCAACAAATAAATTGCCATCCAATATTAACCATAAATGGAAGATGGAAAAGGCACAAAATGCAAGCAAGTGATACGGATATTTATTTTAAAAATACCCAGACTGAGCTGGAGATTTCTGGTTACCTAATATTTCTAAGTATTCCTAAGCATTTCTAGAATGAACAGCCTTTTGTTTATTTATACTTTCAATTAGGAAAATTTCAGTCCTATTTTTAGCTATTTCATTACTGTTTCTCTATTTCTTTAGGCGCTGTAAGACCGTTTCAATTAATAGAAGAGATTCCACATGGGCCAGAAGCCCCTGAGCCTTCTATACTGCATCCTATTTCAACCTTTGAATAGGATTTATATTAGAACTGAGAATCGTTAGGCACTGCTGGAGGCTACAGCCATTTGGAAAATGCATTCTATTGATAACTTATTAAGTGTCATTTTAAAATACCACAAGCCTGTTCCAGCAACGTGCTAACTAAGCACTTTCCTGCATACCCTGTGTGTTTGGCTAAGCTCTTCACAGAGTAGCTGGACTTGCTGCATAGCATCCTTTTTCTCCATCTGCCTAAAGAAAGGTTAGTTGAGATCCCTCTTCTACAGCAACTACCCAAGTACAGAAACCTTTATTACCCTCTGCTTCATTAAACCCTTTTGGCACAGAGACGACAGTAGCCTAAACCAGGAGACACAGAGCCGCTGTCAGGAATTTCTGGGCTGGTTATTTTACACAGCTTTGTAGTGATGGAGTGGCACTAAGAACCGTGTCAGGGCTAGAACACGGAGCTGGAAGCTCGGCAATTAAACAGCTGCACTCTGCACTTTGGAAGAGCCAGTGCTTCTTGTACAGCTTGATTTATTGTATGACAGTTTCTGGGGGGGTAGAGCTCCTCATGCCTGTGTTTGTACAAGAAGAACTACAGACAGCTGGGAGCTGTACAACCAACCTTCTGTTCTCCTGAACTTTGCACTTATCGTATCTCTGCAGGTAGAGCTTTCACCCAACACTTCCCAGCAGTATAACTGGAGTGTGTGTTGAGTTTCAGGTAAGGAACAGCAGCAGAGAACATACCACTTCCCCTTGTTCATGGTTACTTCTTACCCTGTTTGTACTCAAATCCCTGTCCCTTACTGAAAACACATGGGAGCTGTCACCACCTGCTCCTCTGTCCCACTATCACAGCCCCCTCTAGACACCCAGATCCCAAAGCATTTGCCCCCAGGGTAGGTTGTGGGGTCTGTGAGGCAGTATGGAAGCGGAGGTCATGCGGACGCCTGGAAGCAAGGAGGGGCTGAAGCCTGCTGAGGAATCAGTGAGGGTAAAGTGAAGTGACTGGAATTTTAAAAGTAGCAGTCTGCTTTTGTACCTGAATGATGGACTGCAGCTCCTGGATTTTAGTCTTCATCATCTCATTTTCTCGCTCCAGTTCCAGAACCTGTTCTTTTCTGGGTCGGTTTTCGATATCGTTTTTGAGCTTCAAAGACTGGTTCCTCTCCAGCTTGCATTCCTCTTCCACCTTGTTCAAGCGATGCTTCAGCTGGTCAATCTAGAGCAGCCAGGGAGCAATGAAGCAGAGGAAGAGGAAAGAAATGACTCCCAGCTCTGATACTTACTGCTCTGAAAACCCTCTCACTTGCAGGGGAAAACGTGCTGTCAGAGGTGGAAGAAAACGGCTTAAACTGTGAATGCTAACAAGCAGCAGATAACTGGACATGTGTGCACAGGCACCGAGTGTTCACAACTGCACTGCTGGACTCTCAGGCCTGCAGTTTGTCAACTGGAATGGGATGGTTGAACCAACACAACCTTCTGCCCAAACATCCCACACCAGCAGCAATCTTTGCATGAGGAGGGGATGTCCAGTCCAAGAGAAGGCAGTGCCGAGGCAGGGGAGTGAGCTCAACACATGAAAAAACAATGTGGGGTTAAATGTCTGATATTTTAGGGTGGATGGGACCTTGAAAATCATGTAGTTCAAACCCCCTGCTGTAGGCAGGAACACCTCTCAGCAGACCAGGCTGCCCAGAGCCCCCATCCAACCTGGTCTTGAACACTTCCAGTGATAGGGCACGCACAACCTTCTTGGGCAATCCATTCCAAATCGATCATTGATTCTAACATAAACTCGTGTCCAAATCTGCTGTGGGTAGCTGTTTACTGCATCTCATCTGTGACACAGTCACACACACAGAGGAATGAATTCTATGGCACTTGAAGCGTTTCTGTCTATTTCCTAAACAGCCTCAAGCTGCTCCAATGCTCTATGTGAGACCTTCTGATTCAAACCAGCAGCTGTAGTGCAAATCTGGATGACTGCCCCAAGATGCTATTGAGCCTGAAAAGCTAACGTTATGTCTTCAGCAAACAATTATAGTCTTACAAATTTAAGTATTTTCTATTCCGCTAATCCATTACAAATATGTAAATTACCTCCTATTAATATGCATCACTGCAGTTGTCATTTCTGTATAGCGACGCCTTAATCATCTGGATAAGCAAAGCAAAGCTCTAGACCTTTCTACTGTCTGAGAAGGTCTCATCTTGCCAGATGCCACTGGCCTCCTCCGTTCTTGCTCCTGGTTAAAGCAGCCCAGAGCATTTGTCTCACCTCTAGCTGGAGGTCTCGGCTCCTTATCACAGCCATGCTCTTCTCATCGCTCAGCTGGGCATATCTCATGGCCAAATTGTAGTTCTCATCTTTCACCTTGACCAGCTCATCATTGTAGTTGTTCCTCTCCTCCTTCATCTTGTTGTATCTCTCCTGGAACGTCAGCAGCTCGATCTTGTTCAGTTTTAGCTGCTTTCGCTCATCTTCCAACTGGCGAGACTTAGCCAAGAGTTCGCAGCGCTGCAGATCTTTTGTCTTTACTTGCTGCTGAAGCTTAATGATCTCATTCATTAGGAAATGGGTGAGGCCTTCGTGTCCCTCCTCCACTGAAAACATTTGAACAGCTTATCAATGTCCAGCACAGAAACACTGTACTACCTTAGGACAGGATCAGCAGAGCTGGGTAAGAGTCAGGTGTCTCGGAGCACAGCCAGAGGTGCGGAACACGCGCAGACACGCATGTGTGTGTCTCGCTGGCAGCAGAACCCATGTTGTGCAGCACTCTGTCTCCAGAGTCGCAGCCTACGTGCAAGCAGCTTGTCTGCTTAGAGCACGAAGCCTCTGCAATTGTCTTGTTTCAGCTGACAGGCTGCTAGAAATAGCACAAACTTTGTGAAATGAACCTGTACAAGTACAGTTAGTACAAGTGCTGCCAGTTTGCTGCATGTCTGGGCTATCGGTGTAATTTAGCCTCCTGTGCCAGTGTTTCTTTACTTGACATTTCTTGTAGTGCCTATCATAGGATTTGAAGCTCTTCAGCTTCGTTCACACAACTGAAATGTTCCTTTCTTTACTCATTGCCTGTTGCTGATGCATTTTACATTGAAGCAAACTGAAAACCTGCAGAATGCTGCTGCAAGATTAACTTTTAGTTCCATCACTTGCCCGAAGAACCAAACCCAGTCACCAAGACAGCCCTTATTTCAACAGGCTCCTTTCGGATTGGATCTACTCACCAACAATAGTGGAAAATCTCCTTGTAGGTTCCTTCCCTGTCACCAGTTTGTAGAGTTCAGGGTAGTAGAACTCTAGGCTCTCTAAGAAAACCACGTAGCCCCTTTGGCCCTTGGTGTGGAGGATGTCCAGCAGCCGTCCTAAGTGCAGATAGCAGAGGTGACACATCAGCAACTATCAGGTACTGGATCACTCAAGACAAACAGACTTAAGGCTCATCCCCGCCACAGCAAAGCGTTGTGGAGAATCTGGCTGGTTAAACGAGCTCGGCTGAGCTCGTACAGGAAGGGCCGCGGGTTCTTTCTGTGTGTGCTGATCGTTATTCCGGAGGAGTGCGGGCACAGCGCTCCCTGGAACGGACATTTCAAAGGACGCGTTATTCCCTGCAGCCCTTCCCAGGCAGGACTGAAACGCCGCGATGGCATCGCCTTCGGTGACAAATCATGAAGCTCGGCAAGGCAGCTGAAACCCACTCTTGGAACGGCAGTGGCTGCTGCTTGTGCGGACTGAAGTGTTTGCCAAGGCTTTGATGGGGATGTGAACCCCACAAGCTCCAGGCTGCACCGCGCTGCAAAGAGCCATTGTTATCAAAATAGCAGCGGCGGCAGATTCCCCCTTTTAAGTTCAATCTCCTGTAAATGAGATGCAGGGTTTCCATTTGAAGATCTGTAATTTAACAGAGGCTCCCTCCAGACCTAGCGAGGAACCACTTTTCAGGTAGGGATGCAGATGCAGCCATTCACCAAATAATTACCTGCTCGGTTAATTTTGGAGGGCAGCATAAGTGAGTTAAGCACCTCGTCCTCATCCTGCTCATCGATTACTTTGCACTGCCGTAAGTAGGGGGTCAGTTTGGCTGGATTGATGTAGCGGCTCAGCATGTGCCGGTTGCATTCTACGTTCTCCCACAAAGCTTCCTCCTCATCTTTCAGTGTCTCCAGGCAGTCGTCCATCTGCGGCTCTCCTCCTTAACAGGGAAACAATTGGCAAATGAACCTCAGACAGGACTGTTTCTCTCCTGCTGCATTTTGTGCTTCCATGGGGCGCAGGGTGAGCCTAGAATCACTTCTGACTGATGCTGACTTTGCTCGGTGCTGGAACTGTTTGAACTGAAGCGCAGCCTGTCCACAGCTCATCTGCAAAGAGCCAGTTCACACAAGCGCTGTCTCGAGCTATGAACTATTGCATATTGCTCTCTAGTGATAAATCTGTAGCTCAGCTAACTCCAGGAAGCTCTCTGCAAGTTAGAGAATCCCTCTTCACAGCAGAAGCCATAGTAAAGGACACGGTGCAATGCAAGAAAGGGTATGAACACGTAGAGCTCAGAGGAAATACTTGCTGCAGGCAGTTGAGGGTTTTACTCTCCCTGCCTTTGTTCCTTCCAGCTGTACTGACTGGAACCTCCTGCACATGTGTGAGGTGATGGGACAACACGTGTCAATGAGTGCACCACAAGAGTAGTTAACTCACAAGGAAGCAGTGAAGCAGCTCCGTCTGTCTGTCTTCTGCAGCTGGGTGTGGATGGACTGGTGCGCGGGCACGAAGGCCAGAACCTCTGAGTTCAGACCTTTCCTTTCTCCGCACGACTGGATAGATATGAGCATCGTGTCACTGACGTCTGGAAGTGGTTTTGACTCATGCAAATATTATCACATGATTTCTGAGTGCTTGCCAACCCCTAATTTGTAGCCACCTCATTAGAGAAGGTTATAAGGGAGGCAACAACAGGGTGAGAGAAATTCTACCAAAGTTAATAGCAAAAAAATCTTGGTAAAAGTCCTTCCATCTTATTTTTGTAAGAAATGCTAACCTTGGCGACAAGCCTCATGTTTGCGTGCCAGCTTCCTCGGGGTCTTGTGATCCAGGTTGCACAAGGAAGATTAACTGCCTTTTCAAGAGTTATTTTACCCCTTCAGAGACCAGGGTGTAAGAAGGACGTGCAGTTCTTAGGTCATAGGAGGTGAGAGCTGTGCTTTGCTAGTAATCAGTAACTGAAGGCATCAGCAGCAACACGTTCCTTTCCTCAGACCAGAATAGTTCTCTGGAGAGCTTCCAGCTTTGAGGAACTGCCAAGCAGCCTGTGCTGCACTGAGCTACACTGAGCAAAACCAGCTAGTAATCTGTACAGGTGGGAGCTATTCACTCCTCCTTTGAAGACTAAACCCCAAAGTGCTAGTCTGCTAAATAAGGTGCTTGTTGGTGTTCCATCATGATGAAATACAGAAAAGGAGGTTGTAGCAGGGCTGGTGTTGGTCTCTGCTCTCCAATTAGTGATGATAGGATGAGGGGAAATGGCCTCAAGTTGCATCACGGGAGGTTTAGATTGGATGTTAGAAAGAAATTCTTTACTAAGAGGGTGGTTAGGTACTGGAATAGATTGCCCAGGGAGGTGGTGTCACCATCCCTGGAAGTGTTTAAGGAACAAGGGGACGTGGCACTAAGGGATGTGGTCTATCAGTTATATACTAAGATAAAGGTTGGACTCGATGACCCTGGAGGTCCTTTCCAGCCATGATGATTCTGTGATTCTGTGAAACATGTGCTCTTTGCTTGGTGCTTTCAAACACCTCTCCAAATTGTCCAAAACTCTACGATGGGGTCTAATATCTCTATGAGAAAAAATTGGATGGTTTCCTGGTAGTATGGATAGTTTAGGGGAGCACTGCCAGGGCCTTTGCACTTTTTCTGCACTCCAGTTGCTCTTTCATAGTAAAATTTCTTTGTCATTTCACATCTTAGGAACCACCCAGAATCATAGAATCATTAGGGACTGGAAGGGACCTCAAAAGATCATCTGGTCCAATCCCCCTGCCACAGCGGGATCACCTAGACCAGGTCGCACAGGGACTACGCTCTGCTGCCTGGATGTAGGTCTGATCACTCCAGTGACTGTTATTAAATGGGCCAGGAGAGAAGAGAGACCTCAGAGGCCAAGGAATCCAGAATGGTGGGGACACGGCAGTAGTTACAGAACAGTCTCCTTGGCTTTGTGAGCCCCTCACAGACCAGATGGAATTCTTACTGAGTATTTACATGTGATAACGACGGATGGCAAGAAGTTCAAACAACAGAAGCAGCTTTACAAAGCAGGCAGCAGTGGGAGGAATGCTAAAGGTGAGATAGCTTTGTCTGCAGTACACATACATCCCCATGAACCTCATTCTCACCGCTTACTCTGGAAATAACGGTATTTCATTGCAAAAGTGAATTTAAGAAATGCTAAATAATTGGAGAAGCTGAACTTTTGGGAGTTGAAGGCAGTAAAGCACAAGGTCACACGGTAGCACCTCAGTCATCTCCCAGCCACAGCTATCTATTGCATCTAAAAAAAGGTCTGCTGCAGGCCCTTTAATTTTTGGGGAGCGTACCGGGAGGCTCACGGATGGACCTCAGAGCGCGAAGGAAGCACTTGCCTGACTTTCATAAAATGCAGGATGTCTTGTAATCTGCTGCGCTGAGCCAGAAATTATTGCACATGGCCAGCAGTTCCCTCAGGACACCAGTAAGGGATTTCTCCACTAAATGATTCAAAGAGGAGTTCACTCATCAGCATGATTCTCAACATGGGTACATATTTTTACCTGACATTAAAAATACTTTTATCAAAGGGTCCCCTGTGTATGGGCATAAAACCTCCATACTGTTATTTTGGGGACATAATGGTTAATGGGAAAGTAATAAGCACATTGCATGAGTGGCTAAGAATTTGGAAAGGAGACATCTGGCAGCAAAATCCTGTTAAACACAGACTATTATCAGGAATGAGCCCTTAGAAACAACATTTACTGGAGTGGTCCCTCACTGCCCTGCAGGAACTTCACAATCTCTCTTTTGCTTCCTTCTCCAGATTTCCACCATGGAAATGCCCTACCAGAAGTCCAGCAAAGTTCTCTCCTAACTGCCTGTGCTTTTGCCTCTGTTGTGTTTCTGTCACAGAGTCACAGAACCATTCAGGTTGGAAAAGACCCTTGGGATCATCACGTCCAATCATCAGCCCTACTCTACAAGTTCACCGCAAACCAGATCCCCCAACATCACACCTTAGTGTCTTTTGAACTCATCTGGGGACAGTGACTCAACCCCCCACCCTGGGCAGCCCATTCCAGTGCCTGATCACTCTCTCTGGGAAGAATTTTTTCCTGTTGTCCAGTCTAACTCTCCCCTGTTGAAGCTTAAAGCCCTTCCCTCTGGGTCTGTCACTAAGTCCCTGTGAGAAGAGCCCAGCACCGACATCTTTACAATGTCCTTTCAGACATTTGTAGAGAGCGATGAGGTCTCCCTTAAGCCTCTTCTTCCTCAAACTAAACAGCCCTGACTGTCTCAATGTCTCCTCATAAGATCATGTTGAATAGGAAATAAATTCTTGTGATTGCTTGAATCACAGAGTGACAGAACATTAAGGATTGGAAGAGACCTCAAAAGATCATCTAGTCCAATCCCCTTGCCAGAGCAGGACCACCTAGACCAAGTCACACAGGAACATGTCCAGGCAGGTTTTAAATGTCTCTAGAGAAGGAGACTCTACAACCCACCCTGGGCAGCCTGTTCCAATGCTCTGTCACCCTCACTGGGAAGAAGTTTCTTCTCAGATTAATGTGGAACTTCCTCTGTTCCAGGTCACACCTATCTGATGCTCCTTGTCCTATCATTGAGTGCCCCTGAGCAGAGCCTGGCTCCATCCTCCTGACACCCACCCTTCACATATTTATAAACATTAATGAGCTCACCCCTCAGTCTCCTTTTTTCCAAGCTCAAGAGACCCAGCTCCTCTGTCTTCATCATCTTCATGGCTCTGCGCTGGACTGTCCTTCCTGAAGCTTTGATGTGATGGTCAAAACCCAAATGTGACAACTGACACTCAGTGGGGACCCAATTAAGTTACTAGTGTGTCTAAGTTGAAAAGATTTTCAGCAGCACCCACATTTTCTAGGTATTTAAAGACCTCATTCCCTGCTTTGGTCCTTCTGTCCTGTGAGGATGTTGCAAACAAGTTGTTTTCACTCATAAAATCAGACCGAACGGGTTTAGAAGGTTTTCAAAGGTGCCCCACTCATTGAAGCTGGTGTTTACGACCATGATGGAGTTTCTGTTTCCAGCATGCCTCGAGCTGTAACCAAACCCGTTCGGAAGCCGCGATACGCCATAGAGATGCTGCGGCGTGCGTTGCAAACCACAGGTGTGAAGTCGCAGGACTGCGCCGACTTCCACAGGCATGAACCAAAAAGAACTGCCGCAGCGGAAAAAGATTGCTCTCCCGCTGCTCCTTTGAGTAGTTAGTACACAAAATAGCTTTTAACTGCAGGAGATCTTAATCCAGTAATAATCTCAGCTAGTCCCATCTATTGCAAAGATCTCTGCGGATGCAGACAAATGAAAGAGACAATCCCTTTTACATTAAAAGCGACGCTTTAGTCCCCTCGTGCTCTTTTCTCTCTTGGGGACTCTCCCTCTCTAGGCTGCTGCACACCAATGAATCCTTCTATTGTTTGCTGGTTTTTTGTTGTATTTTTCGAGTGAACACCTTGCAGTTAAAGCTGTTCTCTGCTCTCACTCAGACTCCACACGTTCACATGTCAGCGACATTCTCCACTGATCCAGGGAACAAAGCCTGCGGGCACCAGAAGTGGGGTTCTGTAGAGTGCTCATCATCAGGTCACATCTAAAGCTTCCTTTTTGGGGATTTGTTGTGTGGTGGTGCAGGAATTAAGCCTTCAGCCATTTAATTACTTGCATCCCTTGCTCTGAATTCTTGTCAGCCTGTTGGTACGTAGGAGGTTCCACAAAAATATGAGAAGGAACTTCTTGATGGTGAGGGTGATGGAGCACTGGAAGGGGCTGCCCAGAGGGGTTGTGGAGTCTCCTTCTCTGGAGATGTTTAAAAGCTGCCTGGATGTGTTCCTGTGTGGCTTGATCTAGGGGATCCTGCTGTGGCAGGAGAATTGGACTAGATGATCTTTCGAGGTCCCTTCCAATCCCTGATGCTCTGTGATTCCGTGATACTGAGAAATTGCCCTGTTACAGGCTGCAAACGCAGGGTTCAGCCAGGCTTTCTCATTTCTTGGGATCTCCTTTGTGATCTGTGGAAGGAGAGGATTATCCTTGCACTGAGAAGCAGAAGGGAGTTTATTCAGGAAGAGATGATCTGTTTTGGTGCAGTTATCGTAGAGGTTCATGGATGGGCAGTATTGGAAAAGAAACCACAACACACAAAATGTTGGGGCAAATTATAAGCCAAGAACAGAAGATTATGTTAAATATTAAATCTATAAACCACGACAGGGTTGTGCATCACACTGTGAAGCAAAATGAATGATGAGAACAGCTCTTTACATCTGCGTTGCGCCCTCTTTCTATGCACCTCTCTAGATTTGAGGGGGCAACACTCTTTCTTGCTCAGGTTCAGAGAGCACCTCGTGTGATAAGGTGCAACAACAGGGTGATTCTCTCAGAAGCTGCTTCTATGGGGCTGTGCAGATTTGAAATATCAGAGACCACAAAACCACAAAGGGACTTAGAGCTCTCTTTAATTCTGGAGCAAAGTCGCAGTCTGAAGTGTCAGAAGGAAATGCTATTCCTTTGCTTGAAGACAGGAGAGCTGCATTTGCTGTCCTTGCTTTCAGAGATGCTGAACACCAGCATGTTCCAGTCAAGCTAGCGGTGCTACTGGTGTTGAAAAAAAGACCAGTTGAAAAAGCTGGAACATTGATGAAGAAGACTATGTTTGCTTATTGGTACCTGCAACTTTTCTGCATCCAGGTGCCTGTAACAGCATTCCCAAAGGAGAAGAGACAGTGTCCTCATCTGCCTTTAAGAATCGTGGAATGAGAGAAGGGCTCAGGTTGGAAGGGACCTTGGAGCTTATCTCCTCCAACCTTCCTGCCATGGGCAGTGACACCTCTCAACCAGACTCGGTTGCACAAGGCCTTGAACAGCTCCAGGGAGAGGAACAGTCACAACCTCTCCAGGCAATTAATTCCAGAGTGTCTCCACCCTTGCACTGAAGAACTTTTTCCTAAGATCTAGTCTAAACATCCTCTCCTTCAGCTTAAAACCATTCCCCCTTGTCCTGTTGCTAGAGCCTCTTGGGAAATGTCCCTCTCCAGCCTTCCTGTAGGTACCCGTGGAGGGCAGCTATAAAAATACCCCCAGAGACCTTTCTCCTCCCTAGGGTGAACAACAACAGCTACCTCAGACTGTCATCATAGAAAAGTTGCTCCAGCCCTTGGGTCATCTTTGAGGCCTCCTCTGGGTTCGCTCCAACGGTTCAATGCCCTTGTGTTGGGGACACCAGAGCCGGATGCAGTATTTGAGGTGGGGTCTCACAAGAGCAGAGTAAAGAGGAGAAATTCCTTCTTTTGCTCTGCTGACCACACTTCTCTTGATGCATCCTAGAACATACCCAGACCTTCTGGGCTGCTGAGTGCAGTCTGCACTGTGGTCCATTCCTTCTACCTCAGTGTCCCCACATGAAGACAGGGCTGATGAATGTTTTTATGACAAGATAGGACTTGTTAATTAGTGCCTGGAACCACCAAGATAGGAAGGCCCTAGAAACACATGAGTGCAGTTTTATTTCTTCAGATTCTGCAGTTGCTTAGAATACTTTCTGTAGCCAGCAGCACTGCTGAATGGACAGGGTTGTATTTCTGCTTTAGCTCGTGGTGTCTGTGATATGGAAAGAACCATCCTGTATGTATCAGGAGCCCCTCTTCCTATAAAGATCCAGCCAGCTTGCTGAATGCCACCAGCTTAAAAAACTTCTAAAAGAAAAATAGAGAATAAAAGATATCAAAGTAATAGAAAAGCATGAAGCTTTAAACACAAAATAAGACTATTTTTGCACAAAAACCTTCCCTTCCATTCCTTTGAGCCAATCTTCTTGTTATAGCCTGTAAGAGACCCCCAAAACACTAGCAGGCTTGCAAGGCTTCGGTGAGATAAAGCTAGATCTCCAGAGAAGCCCCATGATATCCAGAGTCATAAATAATACTCCTGTTTTCTGAAGAGAGACAGATGTAACCAAAACAAACTCCCTAACTGGTTCAAAGAGCTCTGGAGGCATAATGTTGTTTCTATGCACAGAAGAGGGTGAGAAAATTCCCCTCATTTTCATTGCTCTTAGCTCAACAACCAAGTGAGAAGAAAAAGGAATGAAGGGTTCTCTTACTCTTGTTCAGTATCTCTGCTCTATGGAAAAAAAGAAAGTGAGAGAATCATAGAATCATCAGGGATTGGAAGGGACCTCAAAAGATCATCTAGCCCCATCCCCCTGCCACAGCAGGATCACCTAGACCAAGTCACACAGGAACACATCCAGGTGGGTCTTGAACATCTCCAATGAAGGAGACTCCACAACCTCCATGGGCAGCCTGTTCCAGTGCTCCATCACCCTCACTGGGAAGAAGTTCCTTCTCAGGTTGATGTGGAACCTTCTATGTTCCAGCTTTATTCCAGAATAAATAAGAGGCTGGTCACTACTCCTGTCGTAATGAGAGAAAGCCAGAAGAGTTAGCACTACAGGAGCTCTAATTATCACAGAATCGTAGAACACTAGGGGTTGGAAGGGACCTGGAAAGATCATCCAGCCCAATCCCCCTGCCACAGCAAGATCACCTAGACCAAGTCACACCAGGTGGGTTTTAAACATCTCCAGAGAAGGAGACTCCACAACCCCCCTGGGGAGCCTGTTCTAGTGCTCTTGAATGCTCGCTGTGAAGAAGTTCCTTCTCATACTTCTGTGGAACCTCTTATGTTCCAGCTCACCTCCTTTGCCTTTATTTACCCTCCTCAGAGTCAAACTGCATCTCAGATAAAAGGAAAAGGTGATGCACACGCAGAGCACAGACCGATTCCTAGCACTGTTCCCCAGCACACCCCGTGGGTTTCATACCATCACTTACAGATGGCACGAAGAGACCTTTGTATGTGACAAAGATCCACACTTTTCGTTAGAGCAGGATAACACTGCCTGCACTGAATCCTGCACTTACCACCTTGAGCTTTTGTGTGCATATGAAATTCTGTACTACTTCTATCACCTTCTGGAGGAAAAAACTGGTTTGCACTTGAAGGACGTTATTTTGTCCAATAAAATATTGTCGTGAAGGATCTTCATCAGTGCAGCAATACTTGTTAGGACCTTGCAATGATCTCTGTTTCTTAGAAGGTCTGTGCTTTCCCATTTTGTGCTCTGTCTGGTGAGAATATCTGAAGTCCATGTCTTCCCCAAGTCTGGCAGCTGTAGAACTTCAGGGCTTTTATCACGCAGGAAGGAAATGACTAATTTGGTCTCAAAAGCAAACTGACAGTGGACTCTGCAACATCCAGTCGGGGTTGGTTGTAGAACATGTATCACCAATAATAAACAAAGACAGTGGAAAAGTCCTCCTCTACAAACAGTCTGAATGATGTTTTGATGCCTCTGTCACGCTTCTGTGTGTCACTGTTCTACATTCTGTGCATACAATGAAGGTGCTTCCAGCCGCCGCAGGAATGCACTGTCTAAGCACTTCTGATAGAGGAGACAATTTAAAGGGGGGGGTTCACCCAGCCAGTGTAAATTGGGTATCTAGTTTAACTTACCAACCTCGTTCCTCCCTAACAAATGGAAAATCATATGTCTCAAGCTTCATTCCATCGTTTTATACCTCTGCCTTAGAATGCCCTCTAAAGATTGGTTTCTATCCACTGGTTACTAAGGTTTCGCCCAGGGTCGATGGAGAGAGGTTTGTCCCTTCAGCCGGCGGCGTCTCCACAGGCGGCTTGATGGATATTGTTCTGCCTGTCCGTGTTGTTTCAGAATCTGATACCCAGATTTCAGAAACTGTTCAGTGACAAGATATGTGGAAGGAAATGAGGAATGAGAGAGGTGAGAAATGAGAGATGGACGAAAAAGGACTGAGGGGAGAAAGTCAAGATTTGGGCACGGAAAATGGTGAGGTCGAGGGACAAGGAGACGTAGAAGGGGAACAGGAAAAGAAAAGTGGAATCAGAGAAAGGGGAACTCAGCAGAATGAAAGTGAGGAACGAAGAGATGAGAACAGGACACCTTAGTAAAGGCAAACAGAAGGAATGCAGGGTGTAAAGCAAAGGAAAGGATAAATGGAGAGGGCCCTGCCACAGATCCTGATGCATTAGAAACTCAGGTTTGTTCTGAGCATGCAAATCAAGATAACGGCACAATAATTTAAATGCAACTATTTTAAAGGACTTGCAGAGCAGCAGTGGAGAGCTGACAGCCTGACATTTATTAAATGCTTTCATCTGCACATTCTCCATCCTGTTAGGGAGGATGATGAGGAGGACACAGAAATCACAGTGCTAACAGAGTACAAATATATTTCTACAGCTGGCCTTTTTCTCTTGAGTGCAGCATCAGCTCCAGACACGAGCACTCCCTTCCAACTAACGTGTGCTAAAAGCCAAGATCTAAAAAAGAAGCTGTCATCCTCAGGCTGATGAGGACTCCTGAGAATGCTGGTCCAACAAATGCTTCAGAAGTCATTACTAGGTCCCAGGTTAATTTTTTTCTTGAGACTGACTCACTCTATTTTGCAATTGATAATGAGAGTCTCTCTAGCTTAGGAGGAGGAGGAGGCGGCGCCACTGGGGACAAGCGTACAGCCCTGTGTGATTAGGAAGAGCAAGTGGATGTGATGATTGTAGGTGAGGTCCCAGCAAATGCGTGCGAGTGTGACAAACCCCAACAGGTTCTTTTATGAGGGATTTGCACAGAGTGAGCTACACAAAAACCTGCTGAAGACAAAGACTCATTAGCTGATAGATCCACATGGAACTCATATAACTCTTGCAGAGACAGCCTGGTCCTCACCGGTGTTGTTAACACTTCACTTCTACTAATGTGGGTCACATAAACCAGAAGAAGAAGTAAGTGCAGCTCTGCGGTGCCAAACTGCTGTTTATGTTACATGAGTTTAAAGAAATAACCAAACCCCACTCGGAGAATAACACCTTCCAGGCAGTCAGATAATGATTCCTTGTGGTGATACTCTCAGCCCCAGTCAAAGGATAATGCGGAGTACATGAGATGGGAGGACTGCGCTCCAGTCTAACCACCTCCAAATTCAGGAGCAACTGATAGTAAATGCATAGGCAACAGGAAAGGTTACACTCCAATCTTGAATACTGTCAGACAATCTCACTGCAATTCACCATGGCCCCAGAAGTTTGAAAATGGTATTTCATAAGGCAGGCTTTATATCACGGCAAGAAAATAAGAGGGAACCCTGCATCAAGAAGCTTGCGGTTAGTCAAAACACACAAAACATAAAGAGTGGAGAAATAAGGAGCCAATTTCATAACCCTGGCGTAAAGATGAACCTTCACAAACAGTACAGCTCCAAAGGTGTGAAAAAATAACTCACATGCACATAGTTTGCTGCGTTATAACTGCAGCGGTTGCTGATAGTGATGAGAATGTTTTTCAGTTCTATATCCTAACTGCACTATGCAAAGGTGTAACAGCTTCCCTCAAAGCCCTGTGAAGAATTGTCTCCTCATGTTTAGCTCTTAATTGCTCTCAATATATTCTGGCAGACTAAATACTGTTAAATCTCCTGAGGGTGATGACTGCTATGATTCACATACACAGCTTCATGTAGATAGAACAGATATTTATGCTTTACTCCATTCCGTGACCTCTTTGTAACTATCCATTTAAGATAGACTCTAATTTTAAAGAGGACTGCTGGCTTGCACGTGCTTTTTGAGTGTGGCTTGAAGAATGACATACATGCCTTACAGAGCAATGCCTGTCGTCTTTCTGCCTCAAAGTCACCAGAAGAAGAGAGCTGAGCTTCTCTCCCAGTCACAGGCTGCCAGAGTCTTTCCGCTTCTCCTCTATCCTTGTAAAGTGCTTAAAGCTGCATGAACATGATTCTATGAACATCTCAGCCAGCAAAGCACAAAACATGCAGAAGACAATTGGGTGTCATTGGGAAAGAAAAAGTCTACGACAGATCACAAGCAGCCTGGCCTGGAAGGACAAAACCGCATCACGAACCACAAGGAGCTCGTTGTACTCCTGTCACATGGAAATGGTTGAACTTGATTTCTGACCCAGACTGACTGTATGACTTGGTCTGGGTGATCCTGCTGTGGCAGGGGGATTGGACAAGATGATCTTTTGAGGTCCCTTCCAGTCCCTAATGATTCTATGATTTATTAATAGATTTTCACCACTTATGCTTTCTGGCAACGTCCTCTTCTTGCTCTGTGTCCTCCCTCTTGTACAAGTGTCACGGGACTGTGTCACTTGGCTTCGGAAACATACACCCACCGTCTTCTCTCTCAAACTCACTGGCTATATTTAGCTGACAGAAAGGTGCTGGGGGCTGCTTCACTTCCCTTTTCTTCTGAACAGAGGTTGTGGGTAACTTTCAAACACGATACCAATGCAGAGGAAAGTCTTAGAGGAAGTGCTCTCACCCCACGGAGAGCTGTGTGCTCTGGATGCAGCAGGAAGACTCACTTCTACAGCAATTCAAAGCAGAAAGGTCTGATTCTTTGCTTAACAGGGCTGCACTTTATCTCTGTAAGCACTAACCAGTCTGTCACCTTTTCTGGCTGTTTTAATACCAAATGCTGGGCAATTCTGTATTTCCTACCCCCAAAGCCTTGCAAGGTGGAATGAAACCATTTCATGTCTCCGTGACTTGGCCCATTGCTTGGATGATGTAGAATAAAATGCTGTGTAAAGCTCTCGTGTGGAAGATGTATTCCAGAAGAATTAACTACCCATTGGAAGAGACTAAACTGTGGTCTCATCAGGAAGCTTTGGCCAACTCTCTTCATGGTTAACATGTACTTTGTGAAAAGATCAAGGTAGCAAAGTACCAAAACAGCAGGAAGTTTCACTTGCTGTCTTCACCTGGGTGTGGTTCTTGAGAATGAGTCGACGTCAGGAGAAGTGTGAGAATATTGGTGACCTCTCTGCTGACTGTGGAAAGAAGCAGTTGTGAAAATAGCAACTGGCAAGTGGTGCCAGACTTATGCTCCACCTGTGAGCATCCCAGTCTTCAAGCATGGGCTGTTAAAGCAGCATCTACAAACAATATCTACAAAAGCAAGATCTGCATGGTTATAGGCACCCAAATCCTGGTCTCTAAGCGAAGCTGTTAGACATCACAAAGGGTGGTAACCAGCTAAGGCCAGCGGAAGTTTTGCTTTGTTCTCCTCACACGTCTTGAAGCGTAACGATTCCTCACGAGCTATCTGCATTAACTGCACCTCCCAGCGTGAGGTGTCAGGCAAAAGCAAAAGCATCTGCAGGATGTGCAGAAGAGCCTTTGTTTTGAAGTGCAGCAGGGTATTTGTGCACCAAGTGAGGTTACGTGCAGTATGAGCAGTAGTAAACAGCTCCCACACGTGAAGACTGGTTTCCCCTGTTTCTCAGTCCTGCTCAAGGGCACAATTCATAAAGAGGGTTGGATTTTGCAAGAGTGTAGGTGGCATTTAGGCATCAAAATAAATGGCCAGCTTTTTGCAAGGCTTGCCTCAGAAGGTGAAGAGCCAAGAGAGCATTGTGAATCACAGAGTGCTAAGTGTTGAGCACTTTTAAAATCAGGTCTTTCTACACACTTACGTTGACGCGGAGCTCCTCAGAAAACCTTCTCGCAAGCGGAATATCCTTCACGTGTATTTTAAAAATGGGCCTTTAAAGCTTTGAGAGGTGCTAATTTTTACACGAATAGGAAACTGCTCTGTATAGCACCTATAAATCCGGCTGGCAGCGGCGCTTAAGCAGTTCTGGTTCCTCAGCACTGAATAAACTCTCCAGCAGCACATTCATTCCACTGGGGAGAGGGCAGATGCTGAGTGTTGGTGCCTACCTGTGTTAATTCTAACCTTTCAGAACCCATGGAATAAATATTTTGCTGGCTGACAGGAGCTGTAAACACAGCTGAAGTATCAGTCCCTTTTGTATTGTCTTCAGGTACAACTGAGATTTTAAAACTTCGTCGCAATGTTAAGCTTTGGAGCCTCTGAGACAAAGTAGAAGGAGAGTTCTTGCAACTTATCTTTCTGTGGGACTACAAGCCAAATTAGTGTTCTCTTGCTCAAAAGCTGATGCCATGAAGGAACTATACAAGGCCTTAGCTTGGACTCTCCTTCCACCATTATTTGCATTATTTATCTTTTTTAATCAGAGCCCGTTAAGCTCAGCCTTGCGCAGTCTCTGCTGCTGACTCAGCTAACGGAGCCAAAAAACTGAACTGAGCTCATAAAAATCTATTTTAAAAAGGTCCAGTGATTTTATTTTCTAATCATAAATATGAAATTTAATTAGCATCTCGTTGCTAACGAAGTCACCATGGAAGACGAGACTGAGGAATTAGGCTCAGGGATGCAACGTCAGGCGTAAAGCCAAGCAACTGTTCTGCAGGAGCTGGTTTAACTCCTGCTTTCCCCCACTCAGGTTTCTTCTAAAGTGATGTGCTGTGTTTGTGTTTCCTATTTTGATGGCAAGGCCCTTCTGTGTTCTATGACAGGGATTTTTCCAGCACGACGCAGTGTTGTCATGTGCGGTGGAAAATACCAGCAGCTAGGGTTCACTCTGATCAGAACCAGAAGCAGGACAGAGCAGGTTGGACCTGAATCCAAAACCTCTACTTTGTCTAAGCTGCCCAGGTCAGGAAGTGTTTCAAATCCTATAAAAGCAATACATTCATCAACCGAGGAGAGAACTCAGATCGTTCTCCAGGGTACTGCAAACATCAGGAAGATTAAAGGAACTTTTTTCTAAGGAAGAGTGTGGAAAATGTATAAAACCTCTTTAAAATAGGCAACAGCATTTTTGTGATTAGCACTGCCAGAATGCGTGTCCTAGGTGGACATCACCACTGAGACTGGCATTCCTGCATGGAATTTGAGCTACTTTTACTTGGCTCGGGTTCTTGAGAGGACAAGAGCTCTAGGTCTTCACCCACCCACCCTTGTAGGAGAGGGTTATGTGGGTGCATTTCCCTGCACAGCAGCAGCTGGTCACCTGAAGCGAAAGCAGAACCGAGCGTTCTGCTCTTGCTCCACAAGGTGCCTCGATGAGAGAGCACAAAACAGGGAACATCACAAAAGAGAGGACTCAAAGAGAAGTGGGCAAGTACCACGGGAGAGCTCCGAAAGGGCTGATGAAGTGCAGTAACCACAAGACTGTACTTTCTCCTTATAGTCACAATGAAATTGTTCACAGCAAGTTAGTGTGGGAGGAAGTGTTTACAGGACCTGTCCTGAGAGCGAGTAATCATTAATAATGCCTGGATGGCTAGAAAAGCTTTATGGAGTTGCTCTGCATGTGGGAATGCCCTTGGTTGCTCTCAGCGACAACATTCTCTGGGGTAAAATGGGCTTTACTGGTGCTGGTCCTCGCTACTCACATGTGGGCAACCTTTTAATTCTTGTACACCCCCTGATGTGACTGGAAAGCTGGAAATCTCCCAGATGGTGGTCACAGCATTGAAAAAGTCTTCCTGCCTCACAGCATGGCAAAACCAGCTCTTCTTTGGTACCAGTAATGGAAAGCAGAAGTTACGTGGCAAGCGGTGCTCTGTGCCGTGAGGCAGGAGCAGTGTGGGGACAGGGAAGCTTTCTGGGATGCTGTGGGAAGAATTTTCTCTTGGTGATCTCAGAAAGCTTTAAAAGCACAGTTCAGTTTCCAGGGCAGCTGCCAAGAAGTGCAGAAGTATTTTCATACCTGCTGTAAGGATCAGCAGACAGAGATAGAGGGGTTGAGTGCTGCTCATGTCTCCACACTGCCAAAACCAACGGCACAGCCTACAGGTTGTGTGATCAGCTGTCCTGCTATACCTAGAGCATCTCCCTCCATCTCTCATCTAAAAGCCTCCAGGTAGAAGCAGCACTCTGCATTCTGATGACAAGCAGCAAGAGACAAGACTGCAGGAACTGTTCGTTGTCTAGATTATGTCTTCACTGTCCTCCTTGCATACGGCAGGAAAAATGATGGCTCTGAGAAAGTGAAAATGTGGGAAGAGAACAATATAGCTGATTTTGAGATCCTGATGGTCTCTCCCCTGGAATAAGCCCTTTCTGTCCTAACATCCTTGCCTGCTTGGGAATAAGGGAGCTGTGAGAAGGAAGACTGGCATTTTGCCATTCTAATATTAATATTCTTTGTTTTATAAATCATATTTAATGTTTAAAAATAATGGTAAAGATTGCAAAACAGCCCAGTTTTCCTCTGTCCTGTTTTTGAAAGTGATAAAAATACATGGGAACCTGAGTTCTCATTAACAGATATGAGATAAAGGATCTAATTCTGATAACCCAGTCTGGGCAGCAGAGAGCTCGCATGGCCAGAGCAAACCTCTGGTCTGAGATTACAGAGTTCACTTCCTCCATGTGAGAGGTGGAGGAAGGTGGGAAGTAATGCACTTGTAGATGTGCACAGCCTACTACAGGATGCCAGGATGTGGCATTGCTCAGCCCACAGAGTCTGATGCTCTGATCTGAAGTACAGCAACTTTACAAGCGGTTCCAGAGGATCAGTTTAGGAACACGCCGTCTGAAACAGAGCGTGTACAACCTGTACTACTACACCCATCTGTATGTGCTCAGCCTCTCCACAAGAGAAAAGAGGTGGAAGAATCTCACAGATGAAAGTATGACTTTATCAGTGAGGTCTGGAAAAGTTGTTAGAGCAAAATGATCCGGCTCTGCTTTCTCTCCAATTGTTTTATAATTTGCTGTGCTTGATGCATTAGTTCATTTCCCTTAGGATTGGTCACAAACAGGAGGTGACACAGATCTCCAGTTCTAAAATATCCTCTGAACAGAGAAGTTTGGTATTTTTACTCACTGATGCTGCAGTCTGGAATGGCAAACAGAGTCAAATAGGAAAGGAAATACTAAGCAAGTGAGGCAAGTCAGACAGATGGGTCAGACTAGAGGTAGAGGGGACTTGGGATGTCCTCTGAGGGCCAAGATAACAGTCACGATCCGCTCTGCCTTTTCACAGAATCACAGAACATTAGCAATTGGAAGGGACCTCAAAAGATCATCCAGTCCAATCCCCCTGCCACAGCAGGATCACCTAGATCTAGTTGCAAAGGAACAGGTTCAGGTGGGTTTTGAACATCTCCAGAGAAGGAGACTCCACAACACTCCCTGGGCAGCCCCTTCCATTGCTCTGTCACCCTCACTGTGAAGTACTTCCTTCTCTTATTAATGTGGAACCTCCTGTGTTCCAGTCCTTTCCTCACAGTAGCTGAATGGTCAGCTACTCTTCTTGCTTCAGTCCCTTTGTGCAGACTACTGAGACCTGTTGGCATTAGCTATTTAACAGGTTTGCATCCAACATTTCTAATAGTATCCTATTAGTATCCTAGTGCTATGCTCCAACAGCTTTGGATTTACGCACTATTATCACGTCATAACGATGCAATGAGTTCTCATACAGTGGGGAATGTTCTACAATCTGTCAGGAGCTTGCCATTAAATTCTCAGCCTTCAAAGAGGCATTCCAATTCTGACCGTTTCTGTCTTAGACCTGAGCATTTTCCAGTTGCTCTTGGCAGGTGCAAAAGTTCAGTCCCTCCTGACGCCGCACTCTCGCACGGCTTCTGAAGAGCCTGTCGCGGCAGGCAGTGCTCTCCCAGGTGTGCGACCCCGGTTGTTCAGGGATTCAGGGGAAGTGTTGCTGTCAATAGCAATTAATCCAGCAGAACTGCCTGTGATTGTCTGCTCTCAGTGCAGACAGGGCTGAGCCACACACACAGGGCTCTGCAGCAGAACGCTCCACGTGAACATGCCCAAGCGTCGCTTTTCCTTCAGACCACAGGCTGGCGGATGAAAAGAAGCCATTCAGTGTTTCCAGCCCTACAGGAAGCGTGACACTTCCTTCACTTTTCTTCCTAACAAGTAAAGCAGAAGAAAACCACCTTCTTTTCTGTCCTGACACAAACATTTACACATTCTTTGTTTCATCCTGCATTGGTATCTTTCATGGCATAAATTGCAAAAATGAGAGAATAAAGGATGGAAGGAAATGAAACCTTCTGCAATACAATGGATTAGGGTAACTCAAAACACAGGGATGTGGTACTCAAAGGATAAAACACACCCCAAATCTCCTTTAAAAATTACATGTTGAGACCTGTTCTGACTCGGTTTTTGCAGGAACTGTGGAGGAAGGCTACCAGAGTAGTATCAAAGAAGAGTCTTATCTTAGGCTTGTCTTCTGTCACCAGGAGAGAATCAGCTCAGCCACAGTAAATGAGACAGAAATAGTTTATGGAGTATTTTCAGTCAGTGGAACAGTATAGGTTGGGGACTAGCCTGTTGGAGAGGAGTGTAGGAGAAATGGACCTGGGGGTCCTGGTGGCCAGCAGGATGACCATTAGCTAGCAATGGGCCCTTACGGGGCCAACAGCATCCTGGGGTGGATCAGAACAGGGTGGTTAGCAGATAGAGAGAGGCTATCCTCCCCCTCTACTCTGCCCTAGTGGGATCACTTCTGGAAAATTTGTGTTCAATTTTGGGCCCCTCAGTTCAAGAAGGACACAGAGCTGCTGGAGAGAGTCCAGCGCAGAGCCACAAAGATGATGGAGGGATGGAGCATCTCCCTGCTGAGGAAAGGCTGAGGGAGCTGGGTCTCTTGAGCTTGGAGAAAAGAAGCCTGAGGGGTGGTCTCATTAATGTTGACAAATATGTGAAGGGTGGGTGTCAGGAGGATGGATCCAGGCTCTGCTCTGTGTCATCCAATGGCAGGACAAAGGGCAATTGGTGTGAGTTGGAACAGAGGAGGTTCCACATTAATATGAGAAGGAACTTCTTCGCAGTGATGGTGGCAGAGCACTGGAAGGGGCTACCCAGGGGGGGTTGTGGAGTCTTCTTCTCTGGAGATGTTTAAAACACACTTGGATGTGTTCCTGTGTGACTTGACCTAGGGGATCCTGCTGTGGCAAGAGGGATAAGATTGGATGATCTTTGGAGGTCCCTTCCAATCCCTAAAGTTCTGTGATTCTGTGATTATTGAAAGGAGTTGGATGATCTCACTATCTTTATAACTGTAAACTACAAAAACCCACGTGGAATGGCAACTACCTTGACGCGGTGCTCAGGGACGTAGTTTAGCGCTGAACTTGGCAGTGTTAGGTTAATGATTGGAGCCAGTGATTTTAAAGGTCCTTTCCAACTCAAATGATTCTGTGATTTGGAAAAAGCCAAGAAATAAAGATGCTGGCAGCAGCTGCTGGGTAAACACTGTGGCTTTCTCTTGTGAAAGACTGGGATGCTCCAGTAGACTTTGGAGAGGATCCACGCAAACTTGCAACCAGGGAGGAAACATTAAACGCAGTCTTCATGCAACAGACCAGTTTGCTCAGTGAATGGTAAATGTTACTGGAATTTTAATTGAGATGTTAAAAGCCAAAAGCCTTCAAACTGTCTTACAAACGTGATAATCTCTCAGTTCATGATCAAGCAGAGAAGATCTAATCACCAGTTGCACTGCAGTTTGGACATGAAGTGCATTTGGTGTAACCTTTAGAAAAAGAGCTGAAGTAACCGTTGGGTGTTTTCAACGTTTGCTCAGCATTCACAGAGCTAAAAGGTTTCTTTAGGGGTGTTTTAAACTCTGGTGGAACTCACTTCTGTGTTCAAACACATGAGACGTGTGTAACAACTTATTAAGCGTGCTCAGACTGATTTCAAGTACGGGCACAGCTAGATTAGAAATGTTTACACACACACAGAGCTGTAAAAAATGAAGTGGAAAGAATCCATTAAGTGCTAATGACGACCATATATGTACTACTAGCAGAGAGCTTTTTCTGGACTCAAATGGAAGAAAACTCTTATCCCATTTTAAACAGCACCCCTATGTTAAATTTACTCCGCGGTGCCTAAATTACAACCTAAGGAAAACTTGTTGGCAACCAGCCAGCTCTCTGGAGGCCATCGAGGATCCTGTCCTCGGTTACGCTGAAGCCGTGTTCCTCCCCTAAACTGCAAACTGCTGGGCTGGCTACCAGACGTGGGCAAATAACAAGTATCTTTGTGTAAGGCCAAACTGGCCCAGGAGACCACGACAAGCACATCCAGTAACACTAAACTTCACCCAGACAAATTCACCGAGGCAGCAATTACTACAAATAACATCACATGCACACGGCTGCAGATGCTGGTACCCTTCCGACAAAACCACAACGTTACAGCCTTTCGGTCGACGTTTCTGATAGATTTCCAGTGAGATTCGACAAATTTCTCTTTCCTCTTGGGTTGCTGAACGGACTCACTGAAGCAGACAACATCACAAAGCAACATCCGACCCAGCACTGGAGATAACACAGGTTTTGCAGCACTGATGTAACAGGAATAGTCTCTTCACTGTGTGCTCAGCAGCGACAGCGGACAACACACAGAGCGCTCCCAGGTCTTGGTGTCATCAATAATGAGCTGTGACCCCCCCCATGTGTTTGTATGAAATGTCCACAGGCTTTACCCTCTAGTAAAGTATTAACTGCATCCCCCATAGATCATTAAGCCTATGAAATCATGGTACTCACTAACCATCATCATTCCTGGAGCCCAAATATTTGGCAAAAGATTCTGAAGGAAGAGAGGTGTTGAGAATCAAAGGTCAGAGAAGACCTTTATGTTTAACTAAAGTTGGTGTGAAAACCTCCAGCCAACAGTTTGGCAGCAGCCTGATGGGGTACAGGGCATATCCCCTGTTCTGTTAAACAGCATTTTAAACAGACAGGCAGGAGGTTCTCCTTTTGCTGGCGAGAAGCAGAAGTGAGAGGGCGATACAGGGAGAGAATCCTGGCTACAGAAGCAGAGAGAAAGGAGGTTTTATCACTCTTTGGATGTGTGCCACAGAGACCAATTATGCACATTTGACAGCAAGCATTATAATTCCAGAGTCCTTGAGCAAATCACAAGCAGAAAGGTTACCTTCCTGAAAATGTTCATTGCCATTAAATAACTGACCCAGATTGGAGGATGAAGGCAGCACTTAAGAGACAGTTTGGGGGAAGGGAGAGGAATCTTACTACGTGTGTAACTGAGAAAACCCCATCATTTGCTCTGAAAAAGGAATTGCAGATTAGCTGCAGATAGTCTATTCTCAGCAAAGCAGACAGTGTTCTGAAAATACAGATCCTACACACAGCAGCAACGAGACAGCCAAGACAAAAAGAATGTCTTGCTGATACCACTGACAAAACTTGGCTAATCTTGGTCAGCTTTATGGTTTTGCCCTCTGGCTGGAGAATCATAAGACCTGGTCCCATACTCCCTGTTCACAAATTCACAGAATCACAGAACATTGGGGTTTGGAAGGGACCTTGGAAGACCAATCGCCCCACTACAGCAGGATCACCTAGATCCAGTCACACAGGAACATATCCAGGCAGGTTTTAAATGTCTCCAGAGAAGGAGACTCAAGTTGAGACCTCTGTGGAGACTCGTTCAAATTTCACCATCAGCTACCCAACCCTAATGACCACATCTGAGCAAAAATTTCAATACCAAAGAGAGAGTTGACCAAAAATGTTGGGTGATTCTCTTTACATCTATGTAGAATGTTTGTTTTTCTCCTAATTAAGTTAAGCCTATTTGGAAGTAACAATTCACTTAAAAACAAGGAGTCAAACATGTTTCTGTTCTTGGGCTGGCCCTCTCACTATAGGATGGGGAGTTTCCAGGCTCCTCCTGCCTGAGGTTTCTCCTCTTCCAGACACATGGCTCAAGAAATGAGACACACACCACACAAACACAAACCATTCTGGCTTCAGGTCTCCTGGCAACGGTCACAACCCAACTTTGACGATGCCCATTTTTAAGTCAACCATCATGATGAAAAAGAGGGAGGAGGAGAGGCAGAAGTAAGAGGTGTTGTCTCAGCCAGTTTATTTATGAGAGATATCAAGGCCTTTTGACAAGAACCAGTAACAGGGGCCCAGAAAGCTGGAAAACACGAAGCACAAAGTCATCAGACAAGGTTGGCAGAATGACTACGAGGAGCATGAGTACTGTTCCCATCACAAGAGGAGTTGAAACAGAGCAAGAAGGAGACTTGTGTGTATGAAATCAACATCTCTTGTTTTATTATTCCAGGCCTGTGACTTTCCAAGATCCAAAAGACAAAAGTATTTTAATGTACCTGCTTCTGTATTCAGAAGAGAATGCTCACAGCTCAAAGGCCACAGTTTGCTAGCTCTGAATCAGAAAGGATGTATTATAATTGCAAGCATAAAATTTAAGCTCCTTTCACTCATAAGGAGATGGACAATTTGAGAGAGCAAGATAGATCGCTAAGAGAATTCTCCCACATAGTAATTCTCTTATTAATTCAGTTGAGTTTAATAAAAGAGCCTTATTCTATCCCCAAAAGCCCATCTCAGAGCATCCCTAGAAATAAATCTTTGGTCTCAGTGGTCCTGCTTAAGAAGGTGAGGCAGAAAGGCTTCGTCGAAGAAACGCACTTGTTTGTCATATCGGGTTCAATGCTTGCACGTTTAAACAAGGGGTAGCACCAGATGTTGCCCTTGGATGCAGCTTTGAGCCGTCCTGGTGACTCACCAACATATCTACCATAAAAGACATTTGTTGTTTCCAGGTCCTAGGAGCAAAATTGCTCCCACTACAGCACTGGAGTTGAGAACCTTTGCCTCTGAGATGTGAAACCCCATCAGGACAAAAGACAACAGCAGTGTCAGACCAGAAGTTCTGCTCTGGGGCAGAAAGTTGAACGTTGTATTAAGTTTAGTAAAAAGGCTTCTGATCAGCTAGAACAATCGGTACAGTTTTGCAAAGACATTTTGGATGCCCTCCCTTTTTTAATCCATCTTTGGTCCCACCACTAAGGTCTCACCCTGCTGCAGCTTGTGCAAAGGAAAGGGGAGCTGTGAGGCTGCAATACTTCCTCCAGCTCCCCTAAGGGTGCTCAGCGGGGATGCTGAGCCAGCACAGAGTAAGGCCACCTGCATCAGTACTTCCTCCCAATGTGAGTGCAACCTCAAGATAAAACCAGATAAAGAAACCCAGTGGAGGGTTGTGTTAAGGACTTAGGAAGGAGTGGGATGACAAAAGCCAGGGCAGGCTGTGAGCAGAGAGGGAGGTACGGTGTGTTACAGGTGTTAGAAAGTTCTGTCTGAGACAGAAACAGAGAGACAGGGTGACAGCGGCTCTTGGCCGTGAATGACTAAATACGAGCCTGAGAGGCGGAAGGAAGCTGTGCAAGTGTCAAAGCCTTGTACTTTGGGATGCATCCCCAAACCTGCAGATATGCAAATCCTGCCCAGGACATGAGAGGGCAGCCAGGAAAGCAGCATTTGTGTGCAAGGACAATCCAGTGGAGAGACAACACCTCTGCGTGTGGCAAATGAACTTTGCAGGGCAGCAGTGTGTGCTCCGAGCATGAGAAAGCGGAAAGAGCAAGGAGTAGGAGCTCGTGTGAGAAGCTGGCAAAGTAATGGGGAAGGGGAGCACAAACCAGAAGGAACTGACAGAAAGGAAGGAGAAAAAGATCAAGAACATGAGGGAGGATGTGCAGTCTGTTGCACAGGCTAACAAGAGAAGATGGAGGGAGAGGAACGAACATGGGAAATCGCACAGAAAACACCTTGATGTAAAACAGGCATGGAAAGATGGTGGAAAATATAATCAGGAATACATTAGGGACAAGAAAAGGATAAAGGGAGTGATAAAATTTAAAAGACCCAACAAACAAAGAGAAAAGAGAAAGATTGTGCTAGCACACAGCAGAAATCCTCAGTGAAGAGATTTAAAGAACAAGCTAGAGCACAAGACGCTATGGGCAGAGCCAGATGTTCCCTAGAGACCGGCGCTGATGATCAGTCCTTTCATCTGCCCTCTCCAGACCTCCATTTCAGCTCTCCTTTCAGCTCACACTTTCTTGAAGGACACGTTTGCACCTCTAGCTTCAGCCCATTTACCTCCCTGAACCCTGAGCTCCAAGCGCCGGCTCATGCAAAGTGCAAGGAGACCTGGTGAGGGCAAGGCAGGCTTGAATGCAATCAATTGCAAAGAAACCTGCTCTGGAAAATGGACACAAGAAAGGCAAAAGGTGAAAGTGAACCTGCAGCAGCCAGCAGTGAGATGGAGCTGATCACAGCTGCTTGCCTTACCTTGGGTGCTCATGGGTGACTGGGCTGTCCTGCCACAGCTGCTGCAGGCTGGGACTCTCTACATCGCCTCCGTGCAAATGTCAGTGTCTCTCCAGGAGACCTGGGGAGGTTCTTGGTGCTGTGCAGCTGTTAGGAGGTGAAGGAAACAAAGAGCAAAACCCTCCCTGGCCCCTACAGCGCCTGAAGTTTTGGGAGATGAGGAACGAAGGAGGCAAGTGCGCTGGTGTCGCAGTGAGCAGGGAGCAAAGTGAGCGCAAAGTAAGAAGTGTGTCAGAGGTTGGGAGGGGCAGAGAAGGAAAATGCAAAGATCAGACAGGAAACCAGACTGTAAATCTGCTTGGGGTTTAAAAAAACCACGTTGCTGCTGCTCCCCAGCGATACAGCCCCTTTGCAAATGACTGCACACAGGTGACAGCGGAGCCACCGTAAGCAAATAAAGAGGCACTTGTGCCCCCTGCCCAGGAAGAACATTGGGCAGAGGCAGCAGCAGCAGCAGCAACCAGCTCAGACAGAAAAGCCAGGCTGTTTCCACCATCTCACTTCTAGTTCTCCACACTCGTAATGTGTGTTTCCCTCAGGCAAGAGGGGATGTGCTGAATGCCAGCCCTACTGGTGCCGTGCCTCTCCAAACACCAAGCTGCAGCCCTCCCTTCTCAGGGCACAAGCTGGCTAGAAAGAAGGCAGGAATGAAAAAAAGGGGAAAGGATTGAACAAAATGCCTTTTCAATAACAGCAATTCCAGGCAGAAGGAGTTCTGGGCTTTCCTGAGGTTTCAAAGGCTTTTCAGGAAGGCAGCTGCTTGTGTAAGAAAGGGAGTCGACAAGGTTTACTTTATGCAAGCATTAGGCTGTTTCACGGTTGAGTGATACTTTAAACACTGCATTTTCCAAAGGGAGTCTCTGATGACTTAAAGAAGCCACAAGATCCCAGATTGCTCTAGTCCTGGACTCAAGGCATCAGGACACACATGCAAATCCACCCATTGGTGGGTCTCACTGAGGACATTAACCTACTAAGCTGCAACTAGTAGAGTCTCCCTTCCCACAGGAAAACCAGTGAAAGTGAAGCCAGTCAGGTCTTCCCCTTACTGTTATCCCAGTGCCACTGGACCAGTGGTCACCACCGTCATCAGTCCTTCGGTGCTGCTGCCATCTCGCTCCACTCGCAGTCCTCCCTAGGGTTTACCCTTTGTGTTGGGGAAACACACCCAAGTGAAGCCTCCCTGGAGTCAGCAATAGCAGCTGAATATGTGACAGTCAGAGGAAAGACCCCTCGAAGGAGGAGGTACTTGTGTGCAGTAGGGGTGCAGGACGATAGGAATGGAGTAGGAGAACAAGAAAGGAAAAGCAGTTGTTGGAGAATGAAGGAAAACCCAACGAATGGAAAGCAAGGACAAAACCACGGTGGAAAAGCTATCAAAGGATGCAGCAGCATCCAGGGTGGCAGAGTGGAGGAACTGAGGTGAAAAAGTGAAAGGAAGAAATGGAAGGGAGAACATACACGGCTCAAACGCTGGTGTGGTAACCCTCAAAGGTGTCCTCACCAGACTGAAAACCTGAACCCTGTGGAAATCATGAGGGAGCAGCACGTGTAGGGTGGCTCTGCTCCAGTTCTCCCCTATCAGTCCTCTAATTTCACATGGTTGCCCTTGTACCTGGATCAGGGAGTGCTCCAGTGTAGCTATGGGGACAACACTGAAAGGGGTTCTGGAAGGGATCCCAGCTCTCTAAATCAGGAGCTCAGACTAAGGAAGGCAGGAATTTCTGTCTCCCACTGAGCAGCAACAGAACATGCTGCGTCCCCACCAACCTTTCTCCCCGTGAGGGCTATACCACTACGCACGACACATGGTTTTGTGCAAGTTCACCAACATTTGCCCCCAAACAAACTTGTGAACTGAGTGCAACGAGGTGCAGGACAGCTTCGTGCTTCGAGCAGCCAAAACCTATCGATAGGAACAGGTTCTGTAGTGCCTGGATAGGGAAAGGCAGAGATACTTGGGAGAAGAACTGTGCACTGCTGCTGTCAGAGCCATGGCCTATGATTATCTCATCCAAACCAGTAGAATTTATTTCCGAGCCCAAAACTTTCTACTGCTTTCACAGAGGAAGCTGCTCTGTGCTTGCACACAGGAACCGTTTTAATCACAACTGGAGAAACTAACTCTGCTGGCAGGAGGCTTTGTGGCTTCACTTCGATTTAAAAACCACAGATCTTCTACGCACAGCTCTGAAGCTGAAAGCACAAACGTGCTAGAAGTTAAAACTCACTAAGTCCCATTAAGGCTTTAAGGCTCTGCCCTTCATCTCTTCAGCACGTTGGGTATCAGAGTAGACTAGAAAACTGCTCTCCAGAGCCATGCAAGGTGATTGGTGTCACTGGTTCCTGTTTCTGCTCTTGTTTTGCATAATGTTGTGGTGTGCAAACAGCTTTGTAGTGTGCAAACAGCTTTGTAGTGTGCAAACAGCTTTCAAAAAGTGAAATCAGTGTTTAAAAGAAGATCCCACATTTCCCTGGGTGTAAATGGATGCCCTAGAGATGAAGCAGTCACCCGGTGAAGCCCAAGCAGCTTTAAGGTATCTACCACTGAAACTCAAAGGACCTAAAGTTCTCCTACTCAAAGAAGCCTTTACTGGCAAACTGAGATTAGCTGAGCGGGTCCTGCTCTGGTGGGGGGATTGGACTAGGGGATTTTTCAAGGTCCCTTCCAATCCCTAATGTTGTGTGCTTCTGTGCTTCTGTGATCCAGTCCCCAAGCCACCACATGTAACTGAGCAGCAACTTTCTTTTACAAGAATTTACAATCTTAATCCCAGTTTTCAGTTTTAAAAAGTTCTCTCAGGCTATAAATGTCTCAAGTTATAAAGATGTTATCGCTGAGGTTGCAGTTCCTTGAGGCTGTTATACTGAAGCAATGTGTTCCTCACAGTGTAATTGCAGAAAATATTGATGTTCTGTTAGGCAACCAAAAACCTTGAGAAAGCAAGAAATTTTCCTTTTTTTTTCTTTTTCTGTTTTTTTTTTTTTGTAAGAAAATCAAATTTCTCAAAGAAATACTGGTCTCTGTCATTTATTTCTTAGTTTCATAGAATCATGGAATCATTCAGGTTAGAAAAGACCCTTGGAATCATTAAGTCCAACCATTTACCCTATTCTACAAGGTCACCCCTAAAACAAATTCCCCAAAACCACGTCTAAGAGTCGTTTAAACACATCCAGGGATGGAGACTCAACCACCACCCATCCCAGTGCCTGACCTCTCTCTCTGGGAAGAATTTTTTCCTGATGTCCAGTCTAACCCTCCCCTGTTGGAGATTGAAGCCCTTCCCTCTGGTTCTGTTGCTCAATTACCTGTGGGAAGAGCCCAGCACCAACATCTCTACAGTGTCCTTTCAGATAGTTGTAGAGAGCAATGAGGTCTCCCCTCAGCCTCCTCTTCCTCAAACTAAACAAGCCCAACTCTCTCAATCTCTCTTCGTATGATTTATTGTCCAAGCCCTTAACCAGCTTCGTTGGCCTTTGTTTATAACCAGAAATATCCACTGGAACTTTCAGTTTAGCTAGCTGCCCTCCTAAGGGGCTGCAAGACTTCCTTCAGTTTTCCTTTTGGTTTTTCATTTGTTATCGCTTCTCATTCTGCATCATCTGAGCTCTGATGGCAAATCCTGAGTAACAAGTGCACCTTAAGCCCTCTGATGTTGCTGTACCATCCCTTCCTCCAGGCTTTTATTTTGGGATCCTTGCATTAAAAATGCAGCAAAATGTCAAGGTTATTCTATTAGGGTGCCCAGACAGTGGAGAAGCCTTGGCATGTTTGATATTGCTCCACATTCTTAATGGCCTCCTAAGGATTCTGCTCACAGTGTCTTTTGCATCATTACATTGTTATTTGGGTCTGTAGAGAAAGCTTTTCTTTCTGCTGTCTCACAGGAATGATGTAAAATTTATCCAGTGGGAATTTCTCCTTGTGCACTACGACTTCCTATGAGATGCTTTTTACAGAGTTGATTCATCAGCACTCGGGAGGCCAGGTTGTAGCTCAGAAATGAGTCTGCTAGATAGCTCTTTTCTCTTTCTCTTCTCTTCTCTTCTCTTCTCTTCTCTTCTCTTCTCTTCTCTTCTCTTCTCTTCTCTTCTCTTCTCTTCTCTTCTCTTCTCTTCTCTTCTCTTCTCTTCTCTTCTCTTCTCTTCTCTTCTCTTCTCTTCTCTTCTCTTCTCTTCTCTTCTCTTCTCTTCTCTTCTCTTCTCTTCTTTCTCCCCTACTCCTTCCCCTCTCTTCTCCCAGAAGACCCATCCCAGCCCATGAGAAGAGTGCCCTTGAAAATCTCTGGAGACCAGAAAGACATTTCACAACCTACTGATTTGTGAAGGAATATATTGCATTTGTCCCACATGCCTGAGCACAGCAGCTCTGTCTATATTGTTAACACAACCCCTCCAACTCTTTGGAGCAAAGAAACAGAAGTATTAAATATTTTCTACGTTTTACATATTTTATACTATCAGCCCTGCTCAACTATCCTTGGAGACTATCAGTCTTACTTATAGATGCTCTCAATTTATCATTTCTCTCTGGAGATCTGACTTTGAGAACAGAAGATTTTCCCTGTTCAATTCACCAGCCTATGGATAAGCAGCTGTTAGTGTTCATCTGCCTTTCCTCAGCATTGACATCAAAAATGCCCCTTGATCTTACAAAGTGACACAGGGAGGGTTTCTTCAACACCTTTGGGGGTAATGGTATAAATCCAGCAGGGAAATGTTCTCATCTATAGGTTTATGATACAGATTTAGACAGTGCCTCCATCGCCTGAGCTATGAAATGAGATGACAGCCAAACATATATCAGTGGGGAACAGACAGAGTGAAAGTCTCTCTTTCATTTGACAGCGCTGGGCTTTACGTATTTTTGCACATAATGTAGTCTCTGTTGAGTGCAACTGTGTGATGGGATTTCACAGAATCAGAGAATCACAGAGTCACAGAACATTAGCAATTGGAAGGGACCTCAAAAGATCATCCAGTCCAATCCCCCTACCACAGCAGGACCACCTATACCAAGTCACAGAGGAACAAATCCAGGCAGGTTCAGAGCCCACAGCACAGTAGGTGGTGCCCTGACAAAACAACATTTATTAAAATGTTTTCTAAGTAGATGAGTCAGTCCCACATCTTATCTTTTGTGTAAAGCACGAGGTCATCTTTCCCCGCTCGTGCAACAGGAGCAGTGTCAGGATGCATTTTGTTTATTAGACTGTGAAGGATTTAACATACCTAGTCTGAAGTGTAATCTATCAAAACTGAAATTTAGTAGATGCAAAGAGAGGGAAGTTACTTGTTTGTTAGTTTTGAACGGGAAGGTTTCTTGTCTTCTGTCTAGGTCAACATTTATTCTAATTAAAATATACGTTTATTTTTAATAAAGACAAATGGAAAACAACTGCAGAGTTTTAACCACCTGCATTCCTCAACACTTTTTCCCTTTTTATTCAGTGCAGCCACTTTGAAAGGTCAGAAGAAGGAAAACTTATGCTAAGTGCAGTGCTCAGAGAGCAATTTGCCTTCCGCAAAACAATACTAGAGTTAATTAATAATAGAAATAATTAAATCTCTAGAACAAGAGTTATCTATTAATCCATACAGTAGGAATGGTAGTGGACACTTTCCATGGCTTAAATATCCAGTGAACACAGCACAGACCTGGAAGTTAAGGATGTTTGAACTAGTTAAAGGTCTTCCACAGACATCCTTTGTGATTCACATCATCTAAGAGTCCTTCACTTTCCTCACCTATAGAGAGAACTGTGACATCCTGCTGCTTGAAACTGTCATATGAACGATAGGTGTCAAAACTAGAACAGGAAATCCCACGCGAGCACAGCGTAAGGAATGTTGATAGAACAAGAATTGCTATAGACACTCAAAGCATCTACTCTGCCAGAGAACAGAAACTATCTCCTGATGAGGAAAGGCTGAGGGAGCTGGGTCTCTTGAGCTTAGAAGAAAGGAGACCGAGGGGTGACCTCATTAATGCTGATAAATATGTGAAGGGTGGGTGTCAGGAGGATGGAGCCAGGCTCTGCTCAGGGGCATCTAATGATGGGACATAGGGCAATGTGTGTGAGCTGGAACAGAGGAGGTTCCACATCAATCTGAGAAGATCCTTCTTCCCAGTGAGGGTGGCAGAGCCCTGGAAGGGGCTGCCCAGGGGTGTTGTGGAGTCTCCTTCTCTGGAGATGTTTAAAACCTGTCTGGATGTGTTCCTGCACAACTTGGTCTAGGAGAACCTGCTGTGGATGATTTTTCGAGGTCCCTTCCAATCCCTAATGTTCTGTGATGCCGTGATTCTGTGATCTTCCCCAAGTTGGAAATTGAACCCATTGCTAAGGAAAAACACCTCCTCTTTTGCCAAGGCCCCACTGCAGGAATAGAATCATAGAATCATAGAATGTGAGTTGATTCATCACAGAGCAGCAACAGATACTCTTATGAGACAGGATTTTACCAAAAGGAGTGTGGGCTGAGTTAGTAATTTGGTGGAAAAGCTATGAGAGACCAGTGACCAGACTGACACACCACCGTGTCGTTGTGCCTCATTTTTCCTCATTGCTTCTTTAAAATACAGCAAGGTTCAGCCCCATGATAGACAGGAGTGTTCTACTGAAACAGCAGTGAATATTTCTGGAGACAGAGGTTGTGAACATAACAGCTTCTGAGTTCCAAGGGAAGGGTAGAAGTGCCTGCTGAAGCTGCAAAGCATCACTTGATCAGAGAGCAGAGGCAGCAGGTAGTGGAGCAGTTTTGAGTGTTTTTTAACAGCCTGTGACATTGAACTGGACCACACAGCTTCCAGCAGCCCCTTGAGCTTATAAATGTCTTGATGTTGTATTTGATGACTGTGTGTAATTTCTCCGTGGCTTGTTACTTGTACATTATGTTATCTTCAGATGTATTTGTTCTTCCAAGACCTCATGTTTGTTTTCCTTTTAACTGTGTAGCATCTGAGGGAAGGATGCTAAGCATGCTTCTAGAAGAGCTCTTGAAGTGCACATAACTAGAAGTCACATATCACTGAAGATTTTTCACATGTAAGATGAAACAGCAATAAAACTCTGTGACTGGTATTTATTGATCCATAAATTAATACCTGGGTTTGAATATTTAATAGTTCCCTGTGAAGCAATGGTATAGATTTCTGAAAGCTGCACGACAGCTCTGTGTTAGAATATTAAATACCTTTACATCTGTACAGAGGTCTTGCATTTCACTTCATCCTGATGCTCACGTGCTCCCCCCACACACCATGGGCCATAAACTTTGTAGTAAACAGTGATTCACTTGTCATTCATGGAGTAACTTCTGATCCACCTGATGCAATAGGATGCAGATACCACATATAAAATAATTAACGAGAGGGAAGAATCTTTAAAGATATGTTGTGTGGGTCTAGATTTTTGGTGTGGACTGATCTCTGAATTGCAGTAATTATCTGCTTCAGTGGTAAAACACAGAAAGCAAGAGCTGAGCTTAGTGATCCCCTTTCATTCACAGAAGTATCACAGAACATTAGGGATTGGAAGGGACCTTGAAAGATCATCTAGTCCAGTTCTCCTGCCACAGCAGGATCCCCTAGATCAAGCCACACTGGAACATATCCAGGTGGGTTTTAAACATCTCCAGAGAAGGAGACTCCACAACCTCCCTGGGCAGCCTGTTCCAGTGCTCTGTCACCCTCACTGTGAAGAAGTTCCTTCTCAAATTGAGCTTTGTTCCAGCTCACACCCACTGCCCCTTGTCCTATCATTAGATGCCCCTGAGCAGAGCCTGGCTCCATCCTCCTGACATCCACCCTTCACATATTTATCAACATTAATGAGGTCACCCCTCAGTCTCCTTTTTTCCTGTGTTATATTTTGTGTGTAGGAGGGAAAGAACATAGAGATGGACACGGTTCCTTCAATCCCTAATGATTCTATGATTCTATGATATAAGTGTTTAATATGAATAAACCTCTTCCATAATTGACAGCACTGCACAGTGTTGTTTGAGAGTCTAAGAATTTGTGAGCAACATGTGAAATGACCTTGTCTGCTCCTGAAGAGTCATCCAACTCTGCACTTACCCTGTTTTAGCTGGCCAGAATAGGAAGAACTGCTTAGAAACTTCTAGGCTTAACCTTCCAGGGTGTGGAACACAGACATTTTAAGAAAACCAAGTGACTCCTAAATTGGACTTTTGGCGAGATGAGGAAGCAATAATCTTAAGAGTATTTACAGAAAGGGTGAACTACAATTTACTATTGGGATTTAAGGAATTACGTCTTACTTCAAATTCTTATCCTTACATGATGAAACAAACTACATTCTATCCTGGATATGCTGAGCTCTTTCTCTACTCCAATATAATTGAGGAGTTTAACTTTTACTCACACTGATCCTGAGGATTTATTCACAATTAAATAGTTCTGTCTCAGGATATACCACCAAAGAGTCTTTTACTAATCACACACCTGTTGTTAGAGAATTGGCTTCATTCCCTCTGAGCAGAAGTCTTGCATGTCCCATGGCTCAGGTCGTTGGATTTCTCTGAGTATGAAAAACAAATGTGTGTGGGGGAGTCTGCCTGCTTTCTCTGCATTGAACAGCTCACTAGTAGGTGGTTCAAGGGTTTTTTGATATCATCCACCTCACAAACAAACTTCCCATCAGAGTGGTCAAGACTCCATTTCTGGCTGTGCTAAGCTCTCAGGGAACAAGTGATGTGCTTGAACGCCACCACGGTTTGGGTCTTGGGAGACTAACAAACTGACGACAGGCTGTCATGAAGGCTGAGAGCCAAGGTTCCAGAAAAGCCCTCAGCCTGATGCTGACACCTTAGGGAATTGGTTTCCTAGTAAACGCTCTCTGAAATCTTTGTCCTGTTCTGCTCTTAGTCTGACTCCGGTGACGACTAGATGTAAGTGCTTGTAAAGAGTCAGAAGGAGGAGCTGAAACAGAAAATCTGATTATCTCTGGCTTTTAGTTTTAAGATTTATCTCTTTTATCTGAGCTTATATTTTGGCAATGCTACCTGCTAGGGTAGAGAACAGAACCCTCTAGTGACGCAGCACTGCTGCGTTCTCACAGTACGCACTGTACGTGAAGAATGTATTCTTTCCAATGAGTAATAAACTTAAAAGGAAGCAAACAGAAAGGAAAACAAGGTGGGTGCCTGAGAAAATTAGACTGAACTCTTTTCCTGCGTGCAACTGAGGGTTAATGTCCAGCAGAGCTTGCACACAGCAGGGTCCACTTTCAGGAAGCACCATGCTACAGAAAAACACGAAGTCCTCGCCTGGCTCTTTGATCATGTGAGGCAAGAGGAGTGGGAAGGCTAAAATGGGAAGGAAACGAAAAGGCTCGCATTTCTAACAGGCTGGAAACCTTTACACCAGAGCTATCTTTAGTTCTGCCTGCCAGGGATGTGAATAAGACAGATGGCAGAACTGTGACTGGCTTTTGAAACGGAAACAAACTGCTACACAGACCCTGTGCAGACACCAGCAGATGAGACCCCCCCTTCCTATGAGACCACTGAGACAAGCAGCAGTTCAGTACGTGGCTGTGCTTGAGTGCAGCTTTGTCCAGCAAGACATTTCTGGTCTACTCTTGAATGTGTCACTGCATTTCTTGAACATCTACTTCCTTAGAATGATGGTTCACTAGAGGATCCTGATACACTCCTAAAAGTTGTGTATTTACTTCCACGTGTGCTGTAGCCCAAGATAAACCAGCTCTGGCAAATGGTATCCTGCTGTAACAGAAGCCACACTGGACAGTAATGAAGAGAAAGTCTGTAATTTTCTGCCATCTAATGGAGGATGAGACAGAGGGTGGGTAATTCTCCACACAGGAGTAGAATCCCATTTGGTTTTTACTACATAAGGTAGTAAAATGCTTTGCATCTGGACACAGCCTGTGTGTGGAAGTACAAGCCGAGCAACTAGGTGATGATGTAGTAAATGGGTGGGATTCAGGACAACAGAGGAGCAGAGAAGATGGGTGCTAAATTTTCAGAAAACTTAACTGACTGCAAAGACAAACATACAAGCCACTGGTAGCCAGCAGATGAGGATAGTGGTCACGTTCTGTTTTCAGCAAAAACTAAGGACTAGACTTTTGCTGTAAACTGTACGGAGCACTTCTACGAGCCCTGCGTCCGGCGTTCTCATCACTTACTATTTTTCCCAAAGGAAGACTCTTAGTAGTACTGACCTACAAAGGCAGAAAAAAACAAGACTTAAAATTTTACAGGACACAGACATTCTCACCCCAGGCGAAAAAGAAGAGCCCCTGTAAGACGCAGCACAACTTGATCCATACGAAACACAGGGTCCAACCTTTGTTCTGTGCAGGAAGCCATCGTGGATGCCTCAGGTATGAGAAACAAAACAAGTGTGATCGTAAGTGTGTAAAGACCTAGTACAGATGAATTAACAAGAAAGAAAAAGTGATCCTGATGATGATCTAGTGCTTTCAGCAGCGGTTTTCACTTTGCTGAGTCTAGTCTAAACTGACAGCCCTGGCTGGAAGCTAAAACTCAAGTGTTCAGAGGGTGGAGAGGGAGAGCTCACTTTTATTTTTTGCTGAGTTGAAAAGTGTCACTTTTCATTTTGTTTTTATAGTTGCTGGAGACCATTACTGCTCACCCCATATTGGCTTTCCCTGCCCTGGAGAAAGTAAATGACATTTGAGAATGCAGTAACCGCGTGGTTTATCGGCCCATTACATGGTACCCCGACAGAACTACCGCAGGCTTATCCATAACATTTTAGCTTTACATCACTTGGATGAATCAGTGCACCAGGGACAGCTACTTTTGTTTAGATAAATCTCAACAGCTTTACAATAGGGAGGCAGGAGCACAATGTCTCCCATGACAAGCCTAGAGGAAATTGTGATCATCACAGGAGACCTTGAAGGAACTTCTTGTCCTTGAAGAGAGTGGGGGTGGTAGGGAGAAGTAGCAGGATGTGTAGTGGCATGTGCACACGGAACAGGCACTGGGCAAGTCTCATTTCTGGGATGAGACATGCACATCCTTTTAAGCTGAACTCAGAATGTCTCCAAATGCTGTGAGGGGGTGAAGGCAATGCAGTAAGGAAGGATTCTTTGTGGCGTGACCCTTAGAGCAGAGAAAGGGGCACTGCAGAGGCCAACTGCTTCTTTTTGATTAAGGAATTTAGATTAACCTACTGTGAGAATTATGATGGAGGAGACACCTCTGGGGTTGCCAGCACCTCTCTTTTTAACTAATGAATGCCAAGCAATCCTGTGGAAGAGGAAAGGAGGAAATAGGGGCAGCATTCAGCTGTGCTGCTGGAATGGTCTGAAGCAAAAGGTAATTAATTCTGTCACAGTGCAAAAAAAGAGTGAGAGAAAATAAGAAAAAGCACTTTCTGTAGGTTCAGTGACTGAATGATACCAGGGTTGTAAAGTCAGAGATGTTAGGATCAGCTCACAAAAACGATCTGCTGTTCTGCAGCCATCTGCACTCAAGGTAGCTGGCAATTGTCCCTGCAAATAGTGCTCTTACAATTCTATAATTAAGGAAGAAAACAAAGGCAGAGGTAGCATTCTGGATCTCAGTTCTGCAAACCTCATGTAGGTTCTTAGCCTTCCATGCTGTGAACAGTCCTACTGAAGTATTAGTGCATAAAATTAAGGCCATTAATAAGCCTCTGCAGGATCAGGATCAAAGTTTGTGTTTTAAATCCCGTGTTAATCCAGGGAAGTGGCTTCATGAGAAAGACATTAGAATAAAATGGCCTACAAAGCAAATTTCATAAAGTCTGAAATGCTAGAATCTATACAAGCTGTGCTATTCATTAGCATTTCTGGTGTTCCCCAAAGTCATCAGAGATTAATATGATTGCTGCAGCAAAGGACTGGAGGTACTACTGAGAAGTAAAACGTTTGCATAGATAAAAATCCAGCCTAAATCTGATTGCCTTTGTACAGCATCCTTGTATTTATCTGGATGTGTCTGATACAATCAAGTGTTAAAAAGAAGACACCAGTTTCTTAGCATTATTTCTAATGTTGAATAAATCAATAATGTGGAACAGCAAGGTAAAAGGAAGTGAGAAAGGAGGAAAAAAACCCCATGTGTCATCAGTAGCTGGGTAAATCCAGCATTTCACCCAGCCCAGGGAAGACATTAGCCACTTGATTATCAGTGCAACAACAGATGCAGAGGAAAGGGTTTGGAGTGAGGTTTTCTTCCACATGAAAGATAAAAATAAGTTGCCTTCCATGGATAGCTCATGTGACTGCTTTCACTGCCTCAAGCAAGTTCTATCAGTCCCTCCCGTACTAAGCATCTTCCATTATCTCCACACGGATGCAGAGCAGGTCCTCTCATACATTAGCTTTTTATTCAGATAGCTAATGATTTCAAACATACAAAAACTGCTCAAAATAAATCCTGTACAATTTAAATGGAATGATTTTAGAGTTTATAAACTCATAGGAGCTGGCAGAGTCAGAAGCAAAAGTCACATTTCAGGCCCTGTGTAATTTGAAATGTGGGTGAAAATGTCCTTCTGCTCATTTGTTTTGTATTTACTGCAGATTAAGTTATTGGATTTGCCTCTTTTTGAGATGTTTTTCCCCCTTCCCAACTGCCCTGCGCTTCTCCTTTCTCCTGCAGGAGAAGAGACACCTCCATTCCTGGGTTCCCACACCAAGGAGATTCAGGTTTGAGGTAGCTTCACCTCAGAAATCAGGTCAGGATTTGTTTCCAATTGTTGACTGAATTGAAAGGCGATGATCTGAAAACATGAAACCAGAGCACGTGTATAGCTCTGATTTTCAAGCTTCTCATTGCTCTGTAAGCCCAGTCACTTGCAGGGTTCTCTGTCTGTGTTTAGTCTTCCCCAAGAACCTCTCAGCTGCCTTGGAATTATTTCTCTCTGTGTGTGGGACACTGCTTATTCAGCCACTGAAAGTGCTCCGTGGTTTGGACAAGAAGGGATAGCAGCAGCTCCCTTTTCTTGAGCAAAGCCACTTCGATACCCTCTACCTTCCTCTCTTTCTTCTCCTTCCCACTGCAGGGGTCACTCCCCACTGAAGCAGAGGGGTCTGCCAGCTGCACTGAGCTCTGCTGTTTCAAAGACTTCATTACTTGTACAAAAGGTCCCTTCCAATCCCTGATGATTCTATGATTCTATGAAAATATGTTGCAGCACACTTAGCAATGCGCTGGGAAGTGCTGTAAATAATTAAAACTAGACCATTCATGTCAGAGTGAAGTGAACAAAGCCCATGTTGCAATGCAGCATCCTTGATTTATTTGTGTTGCGTTCATTTAGAACATTTGTTAATTCATGAAACCTAGCAACCCACACAGAGTGGGTCCCTGAACTGTTAGTGAACACTAGTGAGGTTGTGTCTTCTCTTTAGGCTCATAAAAGATCACTTTGAGTCAATAAAATCATAGAGGATATAAAAAATAAACAACCACCATGAGCCAGCAATGTGCCCTGGTGGCCAAGAAGGCCAATGGCATCCTGGGGTGGATCAGAAGGGTTAGAAGATCAAGAGAGCTTCTCCTCCCCCTCTACTCTGCCCTGGTGAGACCGCTTCTGGAGTGTTGTGTCTAGTTCTGGGCCACTCAGTTCCAGAAGGACATGGAACTGCTGGACAGAGCTCAGCACAGAGCCACAAAGGTGATGAAGGGAGTAGAACATCTCCCTGCTGAGGAAAGGCTGAGGGAGCTGGGTCTGTTTAGCTTGGAGGAGACTGAGGGGTGACCTCATTAATGTTGATAAATATGTGAAGGGTGGGTGTCAGGAGGATGGAGCCAGGCTCTTCTCTGTGTCATCTAATGATAGAACAAGGGGCAATGTGTGTGAACTGGAACAGAGGAGGTTCCACACCAATCTGAGAAGGAATTTCTTCCCAGTGAGGGTGACAGAGCCCTGGAAGGGGCTGCCCACGGGGGTTGTGGAGTCTCCTTCTCTGGAGATGTTTAAAAATTACTTGGATATGTTCCTGTGTGACTTGGTCTGGGTGATTCTGCTGTGTCAGGGGGATTGGACTAGATGATCTTTCAAGGTCCCTTCCAATCCCTAATGTTCTGTGATTCTGTGATCTACAGCTGGACTTCACATTCCAAGACTGTTAACTGGATGTGTCTTCTAAAGCATCTTATCTGCATTTTACATTTTTAGGGGGATAAAACATCTGCAGAATCACATCCCAGTTATAAATAATTTGAAATATAGCTGTGGCTAATAGCTACACCTTGAGAGACTGTTACTGATCTCCAGAGTGCATGTTTGTGAGCATCACAAACAACTGCTTCTCATCACAGTTTTACTTTCACAAGGTGAGGATTTCTCTTGGGGGTTTAGGTTGTGGCAGTGGTGAGCTGACATTCTTCCCTTACGTCTGTGTTCTTGTCACAGCCTGTATATATATATTTCACAAGAAAGATGTGGCCAAAACTAGAAGAGGATAAATAAGCATATTACCTCAGAACAGCTGCAAGGAACATAAAGACATACTCTCAAAAAACCTACTTTTTTGCTTCATCTCATTTTTAAAGAGATTCTGGATAGAGACATGTGCAAACCTATAGCCAAATCCCTATATTAAGCACTGAAACAGTTTATGAAATGATAAGGATAGTTAAAATTGTCTATAAAACTACTGTAGAACAAATATTCAAGCACTAGTGGCAAAATAAAATCCTGTAAAAATATTGCATCCTTCCAGTTCCATTCATTTAATCACAAACCCAGGATTCTCTTTACAGCTCAACCCCTGACATCAATGATTCCTGCAAAAGAAAGGGCTTTCTTTGGTGGGAGAATGCCCAAGAAAGTTGGAAAGCACAAACTGTTGTGAGAGCTATTAGAAAGCAGAATGCTCTCCTAAGTGCCTTTTCTTACTATTCTTCCAGAAAACATTCAAAACTCCATGCATGTGTTCTTAATTCTGACATTCAATTAGTTCATACTATTCCAATAGTAATTATCCTACACAATTTTGCAACTACTGCAGAGTTATTGTCAGTAAAAATTCAGAGGTTTATTGATAGAGTGTCAATATTTTAATTGTGAACAATTTCACAGATGGAGTAATTTCAATATTTCCTAATGTTTCTTTGAACTTCTTGCCATTTAAAGAGGAAATATAACCTCAGGAGTTAATTTGGATGTGAACAGGTAAGAAAGCAGAAGCTTTGTTTCTATTTTGTCCTATCCTATCCTATCCTATCCTATCCTATCCTATCCTATCCTATCCTATCCTATCCTATCCTATCCTATCCTATCCTATCCTATCCTACCCCATCCCATCCCATTCCATCCCATCCCCTGTTCTGCTCCATTCCTATGCTTTTCCTGGCCCTGCAAGTGGAGTGGTTTGCAGACCAAGTCACTGCACTTTTCAGGCAGTTTCCCAATTCAGGAAACTGTCGTTTACCCTGACCATCACAGAAATTAGTGGATTTACTCTAGTTGCTTATCACAGCACAAACACCAATAAATTGAACAGGATGCAAGATTAAGTACTGTACCTTGTAATTCTGAAAGCACCTTGCTGCCATGCATGATGCTTTTGTACTCCCTGATACCTGGGTAAATTACAAGTGCGTTGCTCCCCAGAGCAGGTGCTTGCATATGTAGCCCTGCAATCTGCACAGTGAGCTCAATCTTGCATAAGAAAAGATGTTGAGAAAGATTTAGTCCATGATGACATGAGTATTGATGCTCCACGGTGAGCAGGGCTAAGCAATGGTGTCCTTTGGGCAAGCACATCAAAGCCAATGAGTATTTGATGAGTTAAGATGTAGGGAGAATGGAGGAAGCAGATCATCTTCTCTAGCTCATACTGAGAGAGATACCTCTGCAGAGCCTCCACTGTGAGTGTCTTGGCAGAAGAGCAGTTGAGCTCACCTGAATCCCCCAGCAGGAAGTGCTTGTGTCCACACCTCCACAGACAGGATTTATGCAGATTGCTCAGACACCAGAAATAAATCTCCCTTGTGTTCAAGAGGATGGGAGGATGCATTTACTGAACATGGAGTCTAGCTTCTCCCATAGGGTACCACACTCGAGGCCTGAAATTATGCATATATTTGTTTTTCTACTACAATCATCTTTATGCATGAAGCAGATTTATTTTGTTTTTCTAAGCCATTATTTAATACAATAGGCAGTGCAGAAACTAAGAAGCTAATACAATCTCTTCTAATGTGTCCTGCGTGCTTATCTAGCTGAAAATGTGGAACTGTCAGCGTGCATGAAGCAAATCACAGTGTCACTGGACCTGCTCGGTTTGCAGCGGAGGGCTGGGGAAGTTACTGTATTGAAGAAGTGTCAATTCATTCCAAATCACACTTTTCCTCCTTTACTATCAGTAGTCAACAGGTAGTTTTTGGAAATAAAATCACGGTGCTTTTGAGGTGTTTGTAGGTATGTGTAGGTATTTGTAGGTATTAGTCAACCAAACGATTAACAAGGCTCAGGTCTGGACTGAGATGCAAACAAGCAAGGAAGCTTTAACCTGAGCAAGTTTGTTCTGCCTGAGCTTCTAAATAAATGTGAACAGTTAAGGTGCTTTCCAGTTCTTGCCAGAGAAACAGCTCTGATACTTGTTTGGAGCTGACTAACGCTGCAGAGACCTCTCACAAGAATCAACACAGAATCATAGAACATTAGGGACTGGAAGGGACCTCGAAGGATCATCTGGTCCAATCCTCCTGCCACAGCAGGATCCCTTAGATCAAGTTGCACAGGAACACATCCAGGTGGGTTTTAAAAGTCTACAACCCCCCTGGGCAGCCCCTTCCAGTGCTCTGTCACCCTCACTGGGAAGAAGTTCCTTCTCATATTAATGTGGAACCTCCTCTGTTCCAGCTCACACCCTTTCCCCCCGTTCTATCATTGGATGACACTGAGAAGAGCTTGGCCCCATCCTCCTGACACCCGGTCTTCATATATTTATCAACATTAATGAGGTCACCCCTCAGTCTCCTTTTCTCCAAGCTCAAGAGACCCAGCTCCCTCAGCCTTTCCTCACGAGGCAGATGTTCTACTCCTTTCATCATCTTTGTGGCTCTGTGCTGGACCATGTTCCAACATACACTACTCAGTCTTGACCCTGAATGGCTCTTAGGTATTTGCTATCACTTTGTAGTTTATACACCATTTTCATCAGAGGGAAGAAACTACAGAAGGATCTACCGCCGTCACCTGAGTATTGCAGCTTTTTATACACTGATGAGCTTTGTCAGGGATGGCACTTCAGTTTTGGTCTTGGGGAAACACAGAATCACACAACATTAGAGATTGGAAGGGACCTCGAAAGATCACCTAGTCCAATCCCCCTGCTACAGCAGGATCATTTAGATCCCGTCACATAGGAACACATCCAGGTGGGTTTTAAATGTCTCCAGAGAAGAAGACTCCACAATCCCCCCGGGCAGCCTATTCCAGTGCTCTGTCACCCTCACTGGGAAGAAGTTCCTTCTCATGTTGATGTGGAACCTCCTCTGCTCCAGCTCACACAGTTGTGCTACTGTGACGGTTAAATGACGCAATGTCTTTTGAACCAGGAACAAGAACAGCAGAGTATGTGGCTCTTCATCTACAACAGAGAGTCAGCGCTGCCAGCAAACAGGCAGTTGATCAGAGGACGTGTTTCACATCAGAGCCCTTCCAGCACAGCCTAGATGTGCTTGACAGCAACGGCAGGGCTGAAAGGGAGAGCTCCATGAGAGGGACAATGAACAGGAGCAACTGGAGCTGGAGGACTCACTGGCTCCAGATGCCCAAGGGATGCTCCTGCGGGGATGCAGGATGGGATGCAGGAGTTACCCTGAGGTGTAGTCCGTTAGGTTTATTTAAGAGTGTTTTTGCCGCACAAGCAGCAGTGTATTAGCACCATCACCCTAGCAGTGACAACTCTTCATTATTGAAGAAGCACTACTTAAATCACCCCATTTTTCTATTAAAACATTAACAAAAATCCCCATTAAGTAATCTGCATCTCACAAATGGTAGTGACCTCGCTCTTCTGCAGCTACAAGCATAACTAGCCTTAGGGCAAAGGGCCCTTAACAACTGTCACTTTAGAGCAAAGGAACATTTATCTGATTTTTTTATTTTATTGAATTGTATTTCTGTAATGGTGCTTGAAATTAACATTTTTACTCGTTTTTTTTACTCTTTTTTGATCATTAATGTGGTAAATTATACCAGCAAAATGAGTACGGCAGTTTCATCTGCATCCTAAAAACATTATTAAATGCCTGAGCAGAAGGCAGCGTTTTCAGGTCTGCTGCCTTATTTCTAAGGTCATATCAGGGCCTATTGACCTAAACCAAACCCACTCCAGCTCAGATCTTCACAAGAAAGAAAATATAAAGCAAGAGGAACGCAGAGCCTAGACACATGGTCACATCATCAAAGCTCAAGCAATCTATAACTTGTCAAAGTGTTTCAGTGACACCCCCTGGCTATCCGCCCGTGAGGCCCCTATTATGTTCTTCAGATTCAAACCCCCCCTAAAAGGAGGTATTCAGAGAGGTGATGGGTATAATTTATCTTGCTTTAATTTATGAGAACGTGTCTCTATATCACTGTTCTTGTTTTAACAAAGAGGTTTTTAAACTGGAAAAACTAAATGTGTATTTAATTTATTTCACCCAGTAAAGAATCCTTGAGAAAATCAATTTCCATCTACAAAGGTACCCAGCAGGCTGGATGCCCCATTATTGCAGCACTGTACCTCTTACATTCAGGTTTATGTGACAGAGGGTATAATTTCTTCTCCATGATTCTATTACTTTTGGAAAACTGTTCAAACTGCATTGTAAATGTAACTTAAAACTGACAAAAGCTGTGGAAATCAAAGCTAATGCTGATTGCTGGCAGTTTTGCTCGTGCACCAGGCGATCGACACACACGTTTTCATGTTTCTGCCATCACAGCTCCACGCCAACTTCTCGTACTCCACTCTCACTACTACTGAGGTATTACTGATAGTACTACTTCAAATCATGCTAAAGCATGAAGTTCTTTCTTATTTAATCAGAAGTGCCCACCAAACTCCTGTTACTTTTCCTGGTATAGAGTTCATTTCTGAATCAAATGACACTATCTAAATGCCTGCAGTGGGTATCCCAGTGCTGAAATGGTGGCAGATTTAGAATCTACTGCTTCACAAAGGAGATGGTGTCAGGTTGGGCTTTTTGTTCCCACAGTGAGCTGGATGATGGAGGGAGTGGAATGTCTCCCTGGTGAGAAAAGGCTGAGGGAGCTGGGTCTCTTGAGCTTGGAAAAAAGGAGACTGAGGGGTGACCTCATGAATGTTTATAAATACATTAAGAGTGGGTGTTAGGAGGATGGAGCCAGGCTCTGTTCAGTGTCATCTGATGACAGGACAAGGGGCAATGGGTGTGAGCTGGAACAGAGGATGTTCCACATCAATCTGAGAAGGAACTTCTTCCCAGTGAGGGTGACAGAGCACTGGAATGGACTGCCCAGGGGGTTTGTGGAGTCTCCTTCTCTGGAGATGTTTAAAACCCACCTGGATATGTTCCTGTGTGACTGGATCTAGGTGGTCCTGCTGTGGCTGGAGAATTGGACTAGATGATCTTTCGAGGTCCCTTCCAATCCCTAATGTTTTGTGATTATTGAAATCAACATTTTCAAAATCTTAGCTTTAATAGTAGGGAGCAGACAAAGCCTAAGTTAGTGGAAGTGGCTGTCACGTGCATGGGAGAACTTGCAAAACCTATATTAGGTTCCCCTACTCATAAGCCATGCAACTGCTGAGATTGTTCTTGCAGCCACATACACCTAGATCCCAAGACTGAGAAATGTCACGTTAACACGTGGCTGCAGTTATTCAAGTTTACAACTGGATAAAGCAGTTTTCACCCAATGTGAGGTACAAAACACCTACAAGGTTCCATCTCACCCTTCCCTACTTCTTTTGATTCAATGAGTGTGAGTTTGTGTTTGGGGCTTTTTTTTTTACATGGCAAACAAGGAACCCTCACACTCTTTCAGAGCTGTATTGTTCTCCAGGTATCTACAGACACCCAGTAATTCAACTGTAATAAAATAGTCTCAGTATGAACTTTCACAGGGATTAAATTAAGTTTAAGGTTGGACTTTAATTTTGTTAATAATTTTATGCTAAGTATAAAAAAATATGTGTGTGTACAGATACATAATAAAAGGTGTGAATTACAGGGCCCTAATTCTATCGGGGCTTTGGGTGCTGTCATGACCTGTGGGGTTGTGTAACCAACAGAACCCAAAACACAAATTACAGCACTGGAATTCAAACCTGATCTGCCCTGAATTTCAGACAAACTATTGGTACAATTGCTGTGCAGTTGCCAGTGTTTTAGTACTACTGCAAGTGTTTGCTTCTGTTTCCTCAGTAAGATACTCCAGACATACCCTAGTCTGTTGACTTTCACTAATCCTGGCTCCTTTTCAAGTCTTTCTGGAGAGACCTGGTATTTTTACACATGACATTTTGCGATCAATAAGCACAACTTCAGGAAGAATGCTGGTTTGGGTGTGCGATGGCACGCTCAGGAGTTATGAGGGCTCTTGCTGGAGCTGTAATGTCCACGACACTGCAGTGAATAATGCTCCATTCCCCAAGCTGGCATGGGAAAGGATGGCAAAGCTAAACCCCACATAGACCCAGAGTGACACAGCTGGGGCTGTCTTTGTATCCTTGACTCTTCTGAGTGTGTGTGTTGCCCCTGGTCCAGAGTGGTGCAGATTTCAAAGGCAAGCTAAGAACTTCAGATGCTCTGATCTCGCTGAAGTTCTGAAGAATACAGCTCCATGGCTCTTTCAGAAGAGGTTGAAAATGTCAGTTAGCGTATTTAATCATACAACCACTCTCTCATACGCTAGGATAGATGGTGTTTACCAAAGTCATGTCTGAGCAAATGTAATCAAGTTCTTCAAATTCCCATATATCCTTAAATCCCTTTTCCTTTAGCAGCAATGTAATGAATTCCTGATCTGATGAGGTGGGGTGTTTGCTTCAAAATCGTACCTGAAAGCAGGAAACATCTCACATCTAAGCATATTCCTTTTCTGAACTACAAGAGAACTCAGAAGTGAAAAGAACAAGACAAAAAAATTGGGTTCCTCGGGAATATCCCTAATGACTGAAGGCAGAAAGGTTGAAAAGAAGATACAGAAGCAGTGAAATTTGTCATTCACGGAGGTACTTCAGTGTAAGCAGATTTCATTTGTTAAAGCAAAGGAGTTGAAATTTGGAAAGGGAAGTTCTAGGAACACCAGTGACTAATTCTAGTCCAGAGAACAGTCTGCCTGTGTGAGAGGAGGCGTTCGATTTGTATAACCCAGATTTATGCCAGGTGACTGGGATCAGAAAAGGGAGGGCAATTTGTTTCTAATGCTCCTTTGTTGCCCATTTTTTACAAGGTTTTAAACTCCAGCAACTGTGGGATTTGAAAGGAGGGGGTATCTCCCTCATAGTATATCCCTACATCCCACATCAGAGGCAGAGTAAAGTCCAGAAAGCCATTAACTGTGTGTAAATCAATAAAAAACAAACAAACAAAAATAAATCCTAGAGGCCAAACGTGTAAGATCAGAATTTCCAAGCACTTGTCTGATTTATAGACTCTCTCCACTAATTCTGAAGCCAAGCCTGCTATCAGCCCTCCGGCAGAGCATCAGGAGTGCCACACAGCCACTGGTCTTTATCCTTATCTTCATCACCATTTCCCCTCTGCCACTTCAACACTGTACAGGAAAAGCAACCACTGCTCTACTGTTGGGCATCACTACAGGTGCTTCTTCTCATTATTTAAACATTTTGCACGTGGTTGCTGCAGCACATTTGCTGTTACAAACACAGTTGTCTTCTCCAGGTTTCATTCTTTGACAGGGTACTGTTAAAAATGCCCAGCTCCAGCACAAACCACAACACATACAGGGACTGCAAGTGCTTCTGTTTGCAGGCACTCGTGTGCACACAGAGAACAGACAGCAAAGAAAGAAGCACTTCTGTAGCTGCACAGAATCACAGAAAGTCATTGGTTGGAAGAGATCTTCAAGATCATCCAGTCCAACCTTTGAACCAACACTGCCAGGTCACCACTAAACCACGTCCCTGAGCACCACATGCTGTTTAAGTACCTCCAGGGATGGTGACTCCACCACCGCTCTGAGCAGGTTATTCCAGTGTTTGATAATCTTTACAATGAAAAATACTTCCTAATATTCACCCTAAACCTCCGCTGGAGCACTTGCATCCATTTCCTCCCATCCCGTCACATGCCGCCAGGGAGAAGAGGCTGTCTCCCTCCTCACTCCAACCTCCTTTCAGGTAGTTGTAGAGAGCCTCCTCCAGACTAAACAACCCCAATTCCCCCAGCCACTCCTCACAGGACTAGTCCTCTAGGTCCTTCACAAGCCTCATTGCCCTTTTCAGGACCTGCTCCAGCACTCCTGTGTCCTTCTTACAGTAAAGGGCCCAGAACTGAACGCAATGTTCAAGATGCAGCCTCACCAGTGCCAAGCACAGGGGTACGATCGTCTCCCTGTTCCTGCTGGCCACAGTGTTTCAAATACAAGCCAGAGTGCCACTGGCCTTCTTGGCTACTTCTTGTCCTGCGTTGCAACGGAGGTCAAGACGATGCAGTACCTCGTCCACGGAGACCTGTACAGTGGCTCAGCAACACCAAGTTCAGAAACAACACCAGGAGGAACTGTTGCACTGAACTACTACAAGATGAAACTGATATGCAGAGGAACAGTTGCTCAGTGCTGGCTTCTTCCAAATATAGCTGAAGAGCACAGTTTTCCTCTACAAATCCCTTTGAATAGTTATGAGGGCTTTGGGCTTCTTGTGAGCAGTCATGGAGCTTTGAAAATGAGTATTTTTGCAGCATGGTGGTGACAGCACCAGTGGAACAACGCCATGGCATATGCTACAGGAATACATCACTGAAATGAAGCTCTCCATGCTGAAAAATTCTGTGAGACACAAGAGTTTCATATTTAGCAATCATATGCTCCAAACAGGCAGCCTCAGCTCCAAGTGGTGCGCAGGCACCTCCTGCTCTGCTGTGCGCTCGCAGAGCTACAGCAGTGCTCATGCTGTGCAGAACCAGCCTGAGCCAAGTGTGATGGAAATTTCACCTCTTGGAGCAGGCTAAATTAATCCCCACACTGATTGCAGGACTGTTACGTGGGAAATAGGGTTGGTTCTGCCCACGTAACACCATTCACCACAATATCCATTAAAACATTTTTGGGCAGATCTGAAAAGCAAAAAGGGCTGTCACAGCTTTTTTGGCAGTGAGGTACCTTCACACTGCAAGAGAATTTCTCAGGGAGTGATCAAAACAATTAACACATTATTAAGTAATGAAGCTGTCCCTGAGGTCTGGGTCTCAGATCATAGAACCACAGAACCAGAGAACACTCAGGATTGGAAGGGACCTTGAAAGACCATGTAGTCCAATCCCTCCAGCACAGCAGGACCACTTAGACTCAGAACAGCAGAATTGTTTAGGTTGGAAAAGACCTGTAAGATCATCTATTCCAACCACTCTAGCAAGCCCTCCAACAAACCGTGTCCTTCTCACAGAAAGAAAGCAAATCCAATGTTTTCAGTCCTGTCATCCTCTGAATCCAGAAGCCAGCACTTTGTGACAATGACTGTTCATCAAAGAGCTGCTTTTCTGTGGCTAGAATATTCAGTATGTTTCTGGCACATGGGCTGCTGAGTTCATATCAGAGTGTTCTGCTGGCCATATGCAGGGAGAAAGACCCACAGCAAAAGCTTTGGAAGCAGAAGTGCAGAAGTGTGAAGAGGCATTTAACTGAAATACAAGGGGGTGGAGGAGGGCAAGAGCTCATTAGGTGAACTTCCCTCCTGCTGTCATCCCAGGTTGTGTAAATATTAGCTATGTGAACCGGAATAAAGGCTCTATTGTCTGAGAGGGTGACAAGTGACAGCCAAGAACTGGGTCAGGATCAATCACTATTTGCATACTAATTAGTTAATGTTCTTTCTCACACAAATAGAGTAAAAGGTAACAGTTCTCACTTTTAGAATAAGACACTTCAAATGCCTTTCACACAATGGCTTAAGTTGTATTTTTAGAACATGTGTTTAGTCCTCAGGAGCTCTGCCAAAACTCCTTCATCATAATTGCAAACTCATCTAAGTCCCAGCCTCATCAGCTCTGCTGACACATCTCAGGCAGTCCTGCCCAAGTAAACCAATGTACTTAGCGGTGGGTTTCTTTCTGACTCTGGAGCACTCACTCTTCTTTCAGCCCTAAAGTGCTTCCTCTGAACTCCTGTACTTTCCAAAGTATTTTGGGGATGTCACTGGTGGGTCGCCTTTTATTCAAGTCATAGGCCTTTTGTCAACCCACCAAAACCTGAACATGTGGCACTCCTGCAGATTCCTTCCTTGGTCACCATTAGAACAGGGCTGGAGTTCCACCCGCTTTCTGTGCGTGGCAGATTTATGACAGAAATCACAGGAATCATTCATCTTTCTCAAGTTTATAGTATACTTCACTGCCGGACCATTACCTCTCACAGAGAGGCTACTAGCAGCAAGGAAATTGAAGAGAGGAGCAGCTAGATGGAAACTTTTATCATCTGGACACTGTTCTTGTCCTTATTGATCCCTGCCTTAGTTCAGCCTGTCCCCCCTTAGCTACGATAACGCTACTTATTTTTAATGAGGGCAGAAGCACCAGAGACCCTGTGAGTGGTGAATTAGCAAAACCACCACTTTCTAGGCTTGCTTCTTCCAGTAGTTCAGTGTTTTAAAGGATTCCTTCTAAAGGTTTGCAAAGTTTTAAATTAGTAGCTGTAATCTGATTATAAATTTAAAAATCTTCCATCACCAACGGAAAGCAGCACCATGTTCTTTGTATATTTATTGTTTGTTTGGACTCCCCATTAGGACATTCCCTGGAAACCGATTCTTATTCAAGAATTTGAAATCTTAATACAATTTCCATGCTAACTAATCTTGTATTATACCTTCATCAAGCAGCTGCAGCACCACTCACTTCTTGTCATGCACAAACACCCGCTCCAGCCCATGAAATTTTAAATGTAAATAAGCATTCCCAAGTCCACAGAAGCAGAGCACCTAATTCTCACATCAGAATGCAAGTGGGTGAGAATGTGTGTGTAATCATACCCAAAAGGAATTTCAGACAATTGAAAAGCTCAAATGAAGAGCCCTGGCCAAATGCAAAAATCACAGTAACTCCAGCTTCTCCCTCCAGACGAAATGGAAACTCAGAATGCACCTCTGCTACGACTGATTATTAGAAGTTGTGATTGGTTTGGTTTTTTTAATATGGGAGCACCATGAAGTCACATCTGAGTGTGACCCCATTGCTCTAGGTACTGCATGGCCGTGTGACACACAACAGTTGGTTAGAACTAACTTAGAGAAAAGCTAAAGAAGTTTTGGCATGAGGAGTCGGGGGGGGGTGCTTCATTAGGCATTCCTGGAGTAGCCACACTTCCTTTGGCTGCATTAGGAATCATCCCTGGGTCAACAGTCCCAAACACGCTGGGTCCTTCAGATGTCATTTCTGCAGCTCATTCTGTTATTAATGGAAACTGAGAACAAATTCCAAGCAGAGCAAAGTATAATGAGCCTAAAGACTCAAGAAGCATCAAGGGTGTAATCCCAGAACTCTACTTTCATACTGGTGTCGCATTGCTTAGAGAATAACAAAGCACATGACTGTGATACCCCAGGTGTCCCAGTGTTCAGAACAGTTCTCCTCCAGCTGTCCTGGAAGCTGGCTTACACAAGCTGTCCACATGCTTTGCCTAAGGTAAGTAAGTAATAATGACACTTCATTCACCCATAATTAGGACTTCACCTGGCAGCCGCATCCCACTGAAATCAAGAAGATGTCGAGTCAACTGAAGGAGGCTGGTTAGAACAGGAAATGGAAATTGAACATAGAATCACAGAACAGTAGGGATTGGAAAGGACCCCGAAAGATCATCTAGTCCAATCTCCCCTCCACAGCAGGATCACCTAGATCAAGCCAGACAGGAACATATCCAGGTGGGTTTGAGCTGGATCTCTGGAAATCGTCAGCAGTTGGGATGAGATTTGTCAAAAGATTTCACAGATCCAAGTGCAACATTAATTTGTCACTTTCTTTACCTCAGAAATCATCCTCCACAAATTCCACTGACTTTAGAAATACTGAACCCTGTAAGACAACACTGTGCTATCCCAAGGATGCAGTTGTCTGCAGTTTATGTAGCTCCTGTGACACACCAAAAATAAGCACTCTGACTGGAGAGTAGTAACTGAGTTCTTGTTGGGCTAATTGTTTTTAAACAACAAAACCAACAGCTGTCTTCTAAACATACGAAGATGTCCACAAGCATATTTCCATCTCACTTACATTGGTCTGTCTGCCAGTTGTGCACCGGAGTACATCTGAGACTTCAGGTACTGCAGTCCCGAAATCCATGCAGGTAGCTCAAGGTTCCTGGAGACATCTCTCTGCCAATGCCCTAAAAAGAAAGGTGCAGAAAGCCCGCTGGCTTCCAGCTGGCAGAACATTTACAGTGCCTCACGCTGGATGTCATTGGAGTGCATTGTCCCTGTTTCATTCCCCTTCAGTTAAAAGATGTGTGATTAATCAGTTGCACCTTGGGTTCCACGCAGGATCTCGTGGCGTGCCCTGCCAAACCCGTAGCCCAAGTGTGCCACCTAATGGCCCTGGAGTCAAGAATGCGTTTATGCTACTGGGTTAGCAAGTAAAACCTAAAGACACAGAGCTTCGTCTGTTGAGGTAGAGGTGGAGTTTTGTCATTGTTTTTGGAAGGACCTGTCCACTGTATTTCACTAGTAATTCTGTAGGTCTGATGGAATAATCCCCTTAGGGCACTTCAGAACGTTTGGGTAAGAAAATATTTGAATGTGACTGACGCTCAGGATTTCTATGTTGCTTTAACCTCTCAAAAACCTCACAGGCTGTAAGCTGTTCAAAACCTTTGATATCTTGGTTGCCTCTGTTTACTCCTAGACTCACTGCTAAACGACCACAATTCCAGCTGAAGCTGTGAGTGGCAGCAATAGATCCATCCTGCTAAACTAATGTGCTGGTTCTTCTGTCTGTTAAAGCACTTAGCAGAGGGCAAGTTCAATTTAGCTGATATCATCTGCTTAACAATGCAGCTCTATAATCAAGATAGGTGTGTCCCTTAAGAAGCATCTGGAAAAACACCGTGCGTAGAGGAGTTGTGGAACAACTCTTGCTGTGGTGATGTGTATGAACACTGAGAGGGTATAATTGCCTTCTAAAATAAGTAACGTGGTAACATACACTAATGAACTTAGCTGTCAAGCAAAGGTCTTAAAAATGCCATCCATCTGAAAATGCTTTAAAGGAGAAATGCAGGTGCAATGTGTTCTGTGCATTTGGGGAGCAGAGCTGCTGTATAATCATTTACAGAAGTGAGCACTGCAGATGTGGTGCAGGGGTTACAGATTGAAGGAAACCAGTTACTGATTCAGTTACAGACTCTGAGCACCCAGAAGGAGCTTTGGGATTTCTGTTTACGTAGCAACTGAGTACAGGTTACTATCAAGCCCTGCTTTCTACCACTTGAAGACTCAGAAAAATACTTACACTTGGATGGAATTAATGATTTATCGTAGATTCAGTATGCCAGCAGATAAACAAGGGATTGGAAATACTCCTTGACATTCAAATTATTTTGACATATAGTCAGTGCTTCCTTTTCATTACCATTAACTAATAATGTAAAATCTAAATCTAAATACTGTCAGATATGAAACTGGATGGCAAGACAACATTTATATTATTTATGTTGAAATAACTTACAGTAATTCCCTTTTTATTTCCAAACACAGCTGAATTCTGTGCCTTTCTTTCCGAGACCATACTTCATCCTGCTTTCTTTAGGCAGGGTGAACCATATACACCTTTTTGATTCAGATAAATTCACCCATAGCACGAGATAGCTTTCTCTTTATCTAATGTTAACAGTAGTAACAGAACAATTACATCTGCTTTATGGAGCTGCAGCACTGCAGAGTATCTCCATGATATGTAACTACGGTGCTTTAGGAGGAACAATTATTGAAGAGCTGTCTTGACTGTATCACTGACATAAGTACAGCAATAAGGAAATGCTTATGCATGTCGTGGGCTCTCAGCAGACTGCCCTGAGCTGAGTTGAGGTGGAACTTCATACATAGGTAAGTACAATGTTAAGTACAAGTGTTTGCATCCCATGCATCCCCACGTGTGTGTTATTCGTACTGTGAGTGCCAATGCATACGTGCTGATTCAAAGTTTAGTGCTGTTCTGTAGACTTTGCAGCTCTTGGAGGAGGGGAAGGTATGGTTCACACATAGTTCTCGTCACAAGCAAAGCTGCTCTACAGCTGGCTACGTTAAGAATGGCTGCAGCTCATAGAGTAAGGACTAGGAGATGATGGAGAGAGCCAGAGCCACAAAGATGATGAAGGATGGGGAGCATCTCTATGAGGAGGAAAGGCTGAGGGAGCTGGGTCTCTTGAACTTGGAAAAAAGGAGCCTGAGGGTTGACTTCATTAATGTTGATAAATATGTGAAGGGTGAGTGTCAGGAGGATGGAGCCAGGCTCTCCTCTGTGGCATCTAATGATGGAACAAGTGGCAATGGGTGTGAGCTGGAACACAGGAGATTCCATATAAATATCAGAAGGAACTTCTTCACAGTGATGGTGACAAAATACTGGAAGGGGCTGCCCAGGGGTGTTGTGGAGTCGTCTTCTCTGAAGACATTTAAAACCTGCCTGGATATGTTCCCTTGTCTAGGTGATCCTGCTGTGGCAGGAGGATTGGACTTGATGACCTTTCAAGGTCCCTTCCACAGCACAGTATCACAGCAATGATAAGGTTGTAAAAGACCTTAAAAATCATCCAGTCCAACCTAAATCCAAATAAACCAAGTAAACCTAACCATCCTTCCAATCACTAATGTTCTGTGATTCTGTATAATACTAGTTCTGTTATTGAAGAACACAACCCTCCTTCCCATCCCATCCCATCCCATCCCATCCCATCCCATCCCATCCCATCCCATCCCAACCTTCATTTGCTATGTTGTGCAATCTTTATATGTTTCTAACAAACAGAAGGTGCATTTATTCCATCTCATTGCCAAACATGACCAAAGGACTTAGTTTCAGTGGAAAGTTATTTCCACTCCCCGTAATCAGCATCAGTTGATGTTGGTAGACACCACCTTTCCCACTCCTTATTTGAAGATAAACTTCCTCAGTGTATTGCTCTCACAATGTGTGCATATATCATAAAACTGCAATTCAGTATAAATATTTAAATTAAATCAGTGGCAACTTTCTCTGGTGATGAAATACAAATGAAACTTGGAAGGAATAGAAAAAAAATGCTGTTACTGAGTGCTACTGGAAACCACATGAGGTTTTTATGGAAATTTTTCTCACCACTCCTCCTCTCATTTCCTGTTGTCATATAAATAATTCACAGGCAAAATCCTCATTCTGAACATGAAATGAAAAAATTAAATAAAAAGAAGATCTAAAGATATGTGTGGGCTCAGCCAGAGTTATAACTTTTGGGGCTTTTGTTAAACCAGGTAGTCACTTGTTAGCAAGACAGCCTGGGATGAGGGGAGGGGATTGCAGAACTTCTAAAGAGATAAAACTGCTTGAGAGGCTGTAATTTGATTTCCTTATCAGAGGCAGAGAGTTAACTGATGCAAAGCAAAGTGCAAACACTGAGCTTTGGTATTTTAAGTGTGCAGAGAGAAATGGTAATTGCACAGTGATGGCTCTGAGTTTGTGGCAAAGTCAGTCACTAAAACAGGTGAATAATTCAAACCTGACATATCTGACAAAGTAGGAGAATGGGCCAGGTGTCTTCCTGTCAACAGCGAGTACTTAGTAGATGTTCTTCCATCCCTATCATGCTCCAAGGATCTTGAAGTTAAAGAAACTTGTTATGTGAATAATCCACTTTTAGCTCAGTGGAAGAGAATTTGCAATTATAGATGGTTGCTGCAAACTTCCACATCATTCATGTCAATATTACTCATGGCAGCATGACCTGTGAGCTCAAAAGCCATTGTCAGAAGATCGTGACACTTGAGAGTGAATCCTGCTTCAATGTATGTGCTTGTTGTGTCTGAGACCTTAATATCATGGAATCATTCAGGTTGGAAAAGACCTTGAGCTTCTCAGTTTGATAGTGGGTTAATGTCTTCCCCAAAGAGTAAGAGAAGGAAATTTTCAAAACATTTTTCATTCTCGTTATGAGACTGTAGTCATAAGGTTTCCTGGAGGCAGGTACCACGGCCACACCTACACTGCTCTGCCAGTAGCCTCTGTTAACAAAGAGTGGGTTAAGAATAACAGCAAAGCCCTGTCCCCACTGACTTGAAAAATGCTGTGTTGTCAACTTAGGGAAAAGCCTGTGGAGAATTCTGAATAAAATTAGATGTGTACTAATGTTTGAAATGCTCCAAGAAAGGAGCAATTTACAGCTTTAAGAGATCCTAGTGCTACCATTAGTTCCTCCACCTCTACATCAACTTTGAGATACAGACAGTGAAGACGAGTGGCAGAATGCTCAGGAAGGGCAGTACCTTGCCCATCAATAGCAGATGGGGCCAGCAGAGCAGGAGAAATATGTGTCAGTATGTCCTAGGGACAGCCTGAATGCTCACAAGGCCCAGGACCAGACTGACCAGCTCTGCCCCAGCTGTTCTATGCAACTGACTTGGCCATTTGTCTGGACCACTACAAACCAGGCACTGAAGTCTGGGGATACTGATGATGGTACTTTCAGGACATCCCAGGTATGACTCCTGGGCAGCAGCTGCAGGCGTTACACGGTTGCTGGATGTGTCAGTACAAGGAAAGAGAATAGTTCTCCAAGAGAAGTGGTCTCAGCTGGGCGAGCAGGAAACTCCTCTTTCAGGAATAAAAGTCATATGCATCCCAAGAGTTTACTCTAATTAGGGAATAGTCAACCAGTTCTCTTGAGACTCACAAAGTGGTTCCTATCACAAATTAAATACAAGCACAGTGCTTTTATCTGTGTGCTGAAAAAGATCACAGAGCAGTGTTTGTATCGTTGTGATCCATGACTTCTTCGTGGTGTATGTGGGGAAACTGATGTCCTCAAGGGTAACTGTCTCAACATCAAGAAAGGTTTGAGGGGGCACATTTTGTCCTTAGTAGGTCCAGACAATCCTATGTAAGTCAAGAGTTTTGCATAAATGTAACTCGGGGTAGAATTTGATCAGCAATTTATAAAAGATCATACACACTGCTGGAGTCTGCAGCTGTGTTGTGCTGATATTTAGCTGCTCTATTGTGAGCCTCTGACTCTGATATGAATAAATACACCCATGACAGAATGCACAAGCACAGTCAATCTCAGGGGGACTGCAAATGGATTTTCTTGTTTGGATTCTTTTTTAATCATTCCCATCTCCTTTATTTGGAACAAAGGATTTTTTGGAGAGAAGGGATACAGGAGGACCTGATGAAAATACCATCTAGCTGTGACTGAGTTCTGATTCTGCAGCAGCTGATGCAAAGTAATTACACTTAACATCACACTAACAAACTCTCTTTGTGAAGGGCAGATGTGAAGAGGTTTGTGGCTGAAACAAAATGAAATCATTATTTTTTTTTGTCTCTCTTGTTCAATACAGAGAGGGAACTGCTGGAGAGAGTCCAGTGGAGGGCAATGAAGATGATTGAGGGCCTGGAGCATCTCTCTTACAAGGAAAGGTTGAGGGAGCCTGGAGAAGCATAAGAGAGCCTAGAGAGGTTAAATTAGCCTGGAGAAGAGAATCATAGAATGTTAGGGATTGGAAGGGACCTTGAAAGATCATCTGGTCCAGTCCCCCTTCCAGAGCAGGACCTCAGAAGACTGAGGGGAGAGCTTCTCTGTGTCTATAAATACCTGAGGGGTGAGTGTAGAGGCGATGGAGCCAGGCTGTTGTTCAGCAGTGCTCAGTGACAGGACAAGGGGCAATGGACACAAGCTGGAACACAGGAAGCTTCATTCATAGAATCATAGAATCATAGAATCATAGAATCATAGAATCATTAGGGATTGGAAGGGACCCAGAAAGATCATCTAGTCCAATCCCCCTGCCACAGCAGGAAAGGGACCTGGGGATACTGGCCGATGATGGAACATGAGCCAGCATTCAGATGTGAAGAAAAGCTTCTTTACTGTGCAGATGACAGAGCACTGGCACAGGCTGTCCAGAGAGTTTGTGGAAGTCTCTAGAGACCTTCAAAACCTGCCTGGATGCAGCCCTGTGCAATGTGCTCTAGGCAATCCTGCTTTAGTGGGGAGGTTGGGCTAGATGACCTCTAGAGGTGTCTTCCAACTCCATCAAGTGTGTGATTCTGTGTGGAGAAGATTTTGAATACTGAGGAGTTTTTCTGGACATAAGGTCCCATCCTTCTTCTCCAGGCTAATGGGAACAATGTCCACTGGTGACCTTCTCAATTCTGATCGTTAGAGTTCAGCACGATACACTGACTGGGATCATTAGCTAATTCTACATGTGGAGAAGGAAAATACAGGACGTGCCTAAATGATGAACTGCAGACAATTATGTGCTGAGTATCCTTTGTTCTGGTCTGCCTGCGTAACGAACCGGCTGCGGTCCAGAGGCACTGAGACATGCTGGGGGGTGGGAGGCCTTCTGCTTTTCCCAGGCTTCCATCCCATCACCCCTCGAAGGTGCACTGAGATAGCAAGTCTGTGCCATGCCAAGTCAGAATATGAGTAGAGCTGTTGTAACAGCTATCCCAGCCTACAGCTGATGTCTGCATCTCAAAGCCAGCAGCCTATATTGGGTCAAAAAAGGAAAAGCTACTTTAAATTTAGGTGAAGTACTTTTCCTGTCACATGGAAAAGGTTTTTAAATTCCATGTTATCTCAGATTCATATCAGTGAAAAGAAAGATTGAATGAAAGTAGAAATGCAGTGTTACCTGGTTTGCATTAGTAAATTCATGGTTTGACTTCAAGATCAGCAGAAAGAGCAATGTGTTTGGTTGGAACCCCCTGACTTTAGCACCTCTATGGAATGGGGGGAAAATAAAGGTCGGTGTTTTTTTGTCTCAGTAAAGAAAGCCTTGCTGGGTCAGAGCTCTAGCGTCACTGATTAATCAAGATGCAGAGAATTCAGGACTAAATGCAAATCAACTTCCACCAAAGGAAAAAAGCAAGTGTCTGAACTAAGCACTGAAAAGTACTGATCAAATAAAACTAAGTGAGATCAGTGAATTTAAATCTCAGCCCAAACTGCAGAACGATAATTCTGAGTGCAGGACTGTAAAAATAAAGATGTAGGCAGAAAAAACTTTGCCATTTCCTTTAAATGAAGCCAATGATTCTTCCAGAGTGGCATTAAACTCGCGCAGTGCTTACCCAAAATCAAGGGATTGCTCTCCACCGCTCTCCGATAGCAAACAGAATAGGTTAATAGCTGTCATTGCCATTTCTAAATAGAGGACTGGATCATTATGCATTGTTAGAGCTGACAGGCACACATCCCTGCTGCAGCACTGCTCTAACCTCACCCAATAACAGCAGTGATGTTTTGTAAGAGGTTTTGATATTTGCAGGGCTTATAAGGGGTTTTTTTAAGGTGGTGTTTAGGTTAGGTGGGGGAAAAGAAAGCAAAACCAGGGATGTTCTTCTTCTTCTTCATTCTAATTTAATGTTGTTTCCGGCACAACTCTTGCAACTTTCTTTGACATATGAGAAACGCCTGGAGGAGGCCGGTCTGTCAGCAAAACAGGCAGGATGAAATCTATTTATGGAAAGAACAGTGGTGCAGTTAAAAAAGAAAATAAAAAACACTCCCCTTTGAGAGGAGATGCAGAAGCAGCTATGGACTAACAAGAATTCCTTGATCTTTCCTCCTTACTTGAACAAAACTGTCCTGAACAAATTGGACTCTCAGTGCTCAGAACAGACATGGAAATTTCCATGCAGCATCTCCCAAAGGTTCCCACAGTACCGACTAGGCTTGCTTAGGAATTATTTCCCACCTTTCTCTGCTGTTAAAGAGGAGTTCCCACACACAGCACGCTGATATTTACTGAGGATCTGTGAGACACAGGTCTGAAGTCGACTCCAGTTTCAAGCTGGCTGTGATTCCTGTGACATTACCCCAGAAGTGCCCTTAGTAAAGGCTGTTCTTGTTTTTAGTTTCTTGCAAATGTTTTTGAAAGACTGGAATTCTTCTGCCTAATGGCATGGCCAGGCTCTTCAGAAATCTCTGTGAGATGGATGAGGGAATCACAGAGCAACTACGATATGGATGGCAAAACTATTGTATGTGGCATCAGCTTGTTAGAACCTTTTCCTTTCTTCGGCTAAGGTACTCTAAAGTGAACTTGGACAGTAAATCCATCTCTCTGCAATCCTGGTCCATACCATGAAGTTAAAGTTCCCTTCTGCACAGTATACTAAGGCACTACACAGAGACTCTCCTGACTTTCAACTCCATTGCACTGTTTAAGCTTATGACAAAGCAAACCTTTGCAATACCTGATGCAAGTGCAGGAGTTCTTTGAGGAGCTTTAACTTCTTACACCATGCTACTAATCACAGCATCACAGAGTCACAGAACATTAGGGATCAGATGGGACCTGGAAAGATGACCTCGTACAATCCCCCTGCCACAGCAGGATCACCTAGACCAAGCCTCACAGGAACACATCCAGGCGGGTTTTAAACATTTCCAGAGAAGGAGACTCCACAACCCCCCCGGGCAGCCCCTCATTGTGAAGAAGATCCTTCTCATATTGATGCAGAACCTCCTCTGTTCCTGCTCACACTAAGTGAAAAACAAAACACACGGCAATGCTAAACGTATTTGTAAGATATTTTCACTTAAATTGATGGGTTGGCTATTGATATTCACATGTGAGTACCACTGTCTCAATCAGAACTGCATCTACAGACAATGGCTAGGCAGCTCTGTTGCAGAGAAACACAGTCTCATCAACTCTTTTTCTCTATCTATCTTTCTTAGTCATTCACACCATATAAATGCTTTTGCTTTCACACGTATCTCTTGCAGCATACTAATTAAATGTTTCAAAAGGCTTTATCCATGGTTAAGTGAAGATAAAATTTTAATGATTTAATTAGCAAGCTCCAGGAAAAAAATAATAACGAACAAAGGCGGGTGCTTTCTGTGTCTCTTGCTCTCCTGTTACAGGAGAAGCACAGGAATATGCCACCTTCCACATCACTTTACCTAGCGAGCTCAGGGACAGAGAACACAGTCCATACGGCGCTAGATGGGATGCGGGGAAACGGAACGGTGGAGAATTATGCTGATTCCTAGCTGCATGTCATGAAGGGCACTTCCTCAAAGAAAGAAGGCAGTTTTATGTGGAAAAAAAAATCATCCAGCATTTGACACCTAAGCAATTGGAGAAAAAGAAATGCTGTTTTTGAACAAAACAGGTTCATTTTAAAGATTTCCCTATGAATTTGTGTTGCTCTTGTCAGTTGGCTGCTTTACTCTCCTACACCTCTTGCATTCAGAGTTTGATAAAGATGACATTCTGTTGTTCTGTATTATACACCGGAGAAGAAAAAGCTAATTGCTCTGTTTGAATAACTTCCCATTACAATTTGGAATTTATTCTTTTGCTTTTCTCTCCACCAAGATTAGCCTATTATGGAAACTGCTACCCAGACACTACATATCATTGACACAGCACACAAAGTAAAGGCTGTCTGAGCCTGCCTCTGGGATGCAGCCATTCTAATCCCACCAGTTGGCTCTCCCTTCCCAAACATGGGGATGTTGGCTGTAATAATCCATTTCACGTGATGCACCGTGCTCTAGCACGCACACTGAATATCAAAACCTGTCACGTAAGGAGATGAAAGGGAGAGTGCATTGTTCACTCATTATAAAGCATCATTCATTCAAAGAAGTTAAATGCATCAATAGGCAGCAGCTTTACTCCCTCAGTACAATTCAGAAGGATCAACAGGACATGCTAGCTCCTGCTCTAAGAATTAAAGATGAGGCCATAGCAGAAGGAGGGCACAGCAAACATGAATTTAGCTGCAATTAGCATTTCAAGCCATTGTAACATAATCATTGTTTTAGTTCACAAAATTTGCAGTTGGCAGTGATCTCCCTCTGTCAGCCATCACCGAGCCTGCTCTGGAAAGACCAAGAGCTGTGCTCACAATCAGCTCTTGGCAAAAGTGGTCGCCACGCAGTCACTCAAGGCAATGTGATATCTCTATTCTCATCTCATTATCATTTTTCTTCTCAGCCAGGATCCCTGGCAAGAAGACACGGCCGGCCAAGTTCTATGGAAGGCTGCGTGTGCAGGATAACAGAGCTGTGAAAGCTGCATGCAAAGGGAGGGCACGTAACCAGCACACCGTGCAGAGAGAAAGCGACTGATAAGGGGTGTAGTGAAGACACAGAGGAACTGGTCCCAGTCATGGCAGTGCTGTACAGCGTGCGGCTCTGTATTTCATAAGCATACAGTCGTTGTCTATGTTCTGGTTGTTATAAACCCATAACATGGGCACTCTCAGGCCTTTAATGTGCAAGTCACCCCAAGCAAGGATTCACTTTTATATGTGCTAGCTGACCTGTTGTAGATCACTGTATCCAGCTAACACCACTGTATGAATGACTATCAGCTAAGAGGGATGGTTGAGGAACCAGAGAGATAAGCTGCAGTGAGCGGTGCTGATGTGGGTACAAAGAAACACTTGAAATCATGGCCATGTGTTCCCCTCCAAATTCAGACTTCTGCTTTTAAACGCTTAGTTGGGAAACAAATTATGTGAGCTGTACATATCAAAGACTCATTGACTGGACATCTTTATGCTGCTTGTTTCTGTGCAAAACGCTCTTCAAACTATTTGACTTCCTCCCTGGAAACCTGACTAACCAAAGATGAAGTTTATTGTCGCAAAACACTCAAATTTAAATTGGTTAATAAAAGCAGGTTTGGAGGAGAGCAAGAGGAGCACAGAATCTGAATCATTCACTCATTAAAAAGCATCATCCATTCACAGCTGGTATTTTGCAGCTAATGTGATTTGTTTTGCCTTCTCTGCATAAAAAACCAGACCAGGGAAATGAACAGTTTTGAACTTTGAGCTGTGGTGAAAGCAGACATGGGGAGTGGAGCCCCTGGCCAAGTTAAGGAAAACCTAAAAATACCAAATTTAATTTAGATTCCTTACTTCAGAGAATTTTCCGGTACTTAATTGCAGTAATATGAAAGAAATGCAATGTCTAGCAAACCCTGATCTTCAATATCAGTAAATATCAGTAAATCAATCTGTAACGTCCTCACTCTCACAACCTTCACAGTGAAAATTAAGGACGATGATTCAAATAGCATTTACTGACACAAGGGTTTTCCGTGCTTTCCCCCAGTGCAGTTATTTTTCTGGTGAAACTATGGGAGCACTACCTTGTTTTTCACCAACCCTAAAAACACAGGAAATCTTGGGCCATACATAGATTACACTTTGTTTAAAATCCAGGTAAAATTATCACAGCCTTTTAGACAAAGAACGTCTTTCCTGCGGGTCCTGGTGGAGAACACAATGATCACAAGCAAGCAATGTGCCCTTGTGGCCAAGAAGGCCAATGGCATCCTGAGGTGGATCACAAGGGGGTGATTAGCAGACCAAGAGAGGTTCTCCTCTCCCTCTACTCTGCCCTGGTGAGGCCACATCTGGTGTATTGTGTCCAGTTCTGGGCCCCTCAGTTCAAGAAGGACACAGAACTGCTGGAGAGACTCCAGTGTAGAGCCACTAAGATGATGAAGGAAGTAGAACATCTCCCTTATGAGGAAAGGCTGAGGGAGCTGGGTCTCTTGAGCTTGGAAAAAAAGAGACTGAGGGGTCACCTCGTTAATGTTGATAAATATGTGAGGGATGGGTGTCAGGAGAATTGGAGCCAGGCTCTTCTCAGTGTCATCTAATGATAGGACAAGGGGCAACCTGGAACAGAGGGGGTTCCACCTCAATATGAGAAGGAACTTCTTCCCAGTGAGGGTGACAGAGCACTGGAAGGGGCTGCCCAGGGGGGTTGTGAAGTCTCCTTCTCTGGAGACATTTAAAACCTGCCTGGTTATGTTCCTGTGTGACTGGACCTAGGCGATTCTGATGTGTCAGGGTGACGGCTCTAGATGATCTTCCAAGGTCCCTTCCAATCCCAAACATTCTGTGACTCTGAGATGTTACCTGGCATGTTTGCAAATCTGCCTATAATGGTCTTCAGAAGTTCTTTGATAAAGATTAAGGAGGAAAGAGTCTATGTTTGCAATCTCTTAATTTTCCCTGGAAATGTAAATGTTTGAAAACACTGTGAGATTAGTTTCAGCTCTTTTTTAAATAGACAACTCTCCCTGCTGAGATCGACAGTCTTATCCGGGCACAGCCAAGGCACAGAATCTCCATTTTAGGACAGAAGCAAATCTTCCAAGTTCAAAAAGTCTTCTACCAGGAATTGTCACATTGCAGTGGTCATAATAAAAAGTCTATCAGTGCTTAAATTATAAGCCTTGCTTCACTTAACTGCAAAAATTTGCTGGAGGCAGAGATTTGCAATATAAATTTTTAGCCTGACAGTGATTTCCACTTTACACATTTTGAAAACAAATGTGCCAGTGTTTCAGTTAGTGGAGAACAAATAAAGCCTCAGAAGTCTATCTGCTACAGGAGCTGAGAAAAGGAGGCTTTGCACATTGTAAAGCTGACAAACTCCCATTAGTATCAATACTGACATGTGCTTGGTTAATTTGTACTTTACCAGAAGCTGCCACTGAGTCATGAAATGTAGAGTGAATCCAAATGCTTCATAAGCATCCACAGAGACAAATCATGTTTGATTGCCTTGAGCAGTTTAACTAGGAGAACTTAGAATGTGTTACAGAAATCTAGACTTGATGTTTCTTTTCCAGGTACTTGCTGGGCAGAGATGTTGAGATAATTCATCTCCTTACTCAGCAGGATGAGACACACAGTCATAAATTCAGATGTCTGCAATGACAAGCATATCTGCACCGAAAGGATAGGTTTTATGTGCAGGAGAAGGGGTTAATCTCAGACACTAACACAAGATTGTAGAATCATCACTCTGCCTATATTCCATTCGAAGAGGAAGCTACAATCCTTCTGTTGGCTTTTGCACAGCGAAAACTCAGAGCATTGTGGTTGGTTTTGGCTTTTTTGTTGTTTTAAAGAAAAAAAAGGATCAACTGAAGTAGGATTGTTAAAATAATATTTATCCATTGCTGACTCTTTAAGGAGGAGAGAGGGAAGACTGAGTTACTGCTGTAAGTTATAATGACCTACTGCATCTCTGGAATGATTATACATACTAGAATGATAGTTGTTATTAGGTAGGTAGAGTTCTTGTCTCCTCCACAGGCAAAGGCAAGAATGCTAGTTTTACATAGAAATCAGGGCAAACAACTGCTCTTTTCCTTCTAAACTGTCCTAAGTCCAGTCCTAGTGATGACTATGAATGACTCAAAATGCAACTTGATCTAGGTGATCCTGCTGTGGCAGGGGGATTGGACTAGATGATCTTTCAAGGTACTTTCCAATCCCCAAAGATCTGTGAAAACGAGTGAAATCTCTTTAAGGACATGAAACAAGTTATAATCCTGTGTATTATCTTCAAGGAGCCTAATTTGGATTCAGTGTCCATGAGCCTGTCCTTTGGAGGCTATGATCATTAATATATCGATTGCACCATAAGGAGCCTGATAAAGCAAAGTACTCCTCCTTCTCTGCAATAGGATCACTTTGTAACCTCAGGAAGCAAGTATTTGCTAGCAAGCTTCTCTGCCTTGATCTCATCTCTCCTCTGATGTTCCTTTGGGAGCCCGGATTCTTTAGACACCTTTCAACAAAGCCTCTGTGTTAGTCAGCTTATCCTCCTAGAGGTTTAGCAAATGATTTCATGCTTCCTTTCAGTGGAACGCGTTGTTCACCATCCCTTACCTTTAACAACACAACAGAGTAAGGTGTGATTTTTGTAGAAGGAATGACAGCAGAACCTTCCCAATAAACAGCACAAAGACTGTTTTCTTAATGATAGTTGATGTGTTTTTAAGGGGATGTCTTGCCCTTAGCAATTTTGCCTAATCTCCTGTGTTTTCCCCCGACCATCTTCTCCAACCTAAGGCCAACCTCAGCACAAACACCCCTGTATCATGTACACGCATACCCTCAGTCAGCCTGGTGTAAACTGCTTCAGCTTTGTTTGCAACTGGGTTATGGAATTTCCTTCAGGTCTTGCAAAATTATTTAGGACAGATGAGACACTGAAACTTTGAAAAGTTGTAAGAAATGATTCACAGCAAAAATCTACACTTGCGTAACGGGGAAATTCTCTTCATACTGCAGTCTGACTTGTCATGTACTGAACATGCACTCATAATACTTGATAATTAATTTACTTAGCAAATGATCAGAACTTGGATATTTGATTTCACGGAATCACAGACCTTTGCACACTTAAGAGCCTGTAGAAGCCTCTTACTTACAGAATCACAGATCATTAGGGATTGGAAGGGACCTTGAAAGATCATCTAGTCCAATCCCCCTGACACAGCAGGATCACCTAGACCAAGTCATACAGTCAGTCTGGGTTAGACCACAGGATCATCAGCCATGGGCAGGGACACCCCACCCTAGACTAGGCTGGCCAGAACCTCATCCAGCCTGGCCGTAAACACCTCCAAGGACAGGGCTTCCACCACCTCCCTGGGCAACCCATTCCAGGCTCTCACCACTTTCACAATGAAGAACTTCCTCCTCACATCCACTCTAAATCTACCCATCTCCAGCTTTGCTCCATTCCCCCTAGTCCTGTCACTACCTGACATCCAAAAAAGCCCCTCCTCAGCCTTCTTGTAGGCCCCCTTCAGATACTGGAAGGCCTCAATAAGGTCACCTGGGAGCCTCCTCTTCTCCAGACTGAACAGCCCCAACTCTCTCAGTCTGTCCTCATAGCAGAGGTGCTCCAGCCCTCTGATCACCCTTGTGGCCCTCCTCTGCACTTGCTCCAGCACGTCCACATCCTTCTTGTCATAAGGGCTCCAGAACTGGATGCAGGGCTCCAGGTGGGGTCTCACCAGAGTGGAGTAGAGGGAGACAATCTCCAGGGCACTCCACTTGGTACAGGCCTCCAACCAGACTGTCTCATTGACCACTACTCTCTGGCTTCTATCCTGCAGCCAGTTCCCCATCCACCTCACTACCCAATCATCCAGTCCACACTGCCTCAGTTTGGCTGCGAGGATGCTGTGGGAGACCGTGTCAAATGCCTCACTGAAGTAAAGATAGACCACATCCACTGCTTTACCATTATCTATCCACCTGGTTATGTTCTCATAAAGGGCTATCAGGCTAGTCAAGCATGACCTCCTTTGGTAAAGCCATGTTGACTGTCCCTAATAACCCTCTTGTCCTTGCTGTGCCTAGAGACGGTGTCAAGGATAAATTGTTCCACCACCTTTCCTGGGATGGAGGTGAGGCTGACCAGTCTATAGTTACTTGAGTCCTCCTTCTCACCAGTTTTGAAGACTGGAGTGACATTTGCTGTCCTCCAGTCCCTAGGCACCTCTCCTGATTCCCATGACCTAGCAAAGACGATGGAGAACGGCCTAGCAATGACTTCCACCATCTCTCTTAGCACTTGCCTATGATCAGCCAAAGGGACAGTTAAAAAGTCCCAACATCTTCATAAAAATTTTCCTGTGAGAACAGTTCTACTGCAAGGTGTAGGTTTCATTAGATACCTGTAAGGGGGGGAAAGGAAAGAAAAATGACACTAACCACTCCAGTATTAGAAATGAAAAAGCTGGTTTCTGGAATTTTTGTTTTTTCCTTGTGAACAGGAAAAGCATTTTCCTTTCCTTCCTTTCCTTCCTTTCCTTATTTGTTTTGATCACTGTTGCTCTTTTGTTTTAAGAGTGTCATACAATTTTGCTGTAAATATGTCAATTGCTGGCTTTGAAATATTCTGGAACTGTAATGAGCCATCACAAAGATAGAAGTGACAGTTCTAGATAGAAAACATGAGACCAAAAAGAACCAAAGGCACCACAGAATCACAGAACATTAGAGATTGAGAGGGACCTAGAAAGATCATCTAGTCCAATCCCCTTGTCAGAGCCAGGGCAGAATCCCCCAGATCCAGTCCCACAGGAACATGTCCAGGTGGGTTTTAAGTGTCTCCAGAGAAGGAGACTCCACAACCACCCTGGGCAGCCCCTCTCAGTGCTCTGTCACCCTCACCACGAAGAAGTTCCTCCTCAGATTGATGTGGAATCTCCTGTGTTCCATTGCCCCTTGTCCTGTTATTGGATGTCACTGAGCAGAGCCTGGCTCCATCCTCCTGACACCCACCTTTCACATATTTATCAACATTAATGGGGTCACCCCTCAGTCTCTGGACATATGGCAGAAGTCCACAGAATTCTGTAAGTGCAACACTGTGTGATGCAAAATACATGTCTGCATGATTCCAGAGATGCCATGACCCTAAGAGCATGTGATGTGCACACAGTTCCAGGAGCACCAACATTCATTTGTCCACGAAACAGGCCCCAAAACACTCTGATCAGTGGTTGTGCCTGTTCTCTGTGTAATTAGCATCTGTGTGCTTTTCACTGCCCAGGATGGTCACCAAGAATTCTATAGATTACTGCTTCCCATTCCCCCTCCAGTGCTGTTGTTTCTGCCAAGCTGCCTTAACGCCAGGGAAGACTGTTACACAACAGTCTGATGAGTAAAGAAAAAGATATAAATGAACAAACTCATCATGTGTGATTTTAACTGCTGTATTCGTTATGTGATGCATGTTTTCATCTCAGGCTTTGACAAACTGCCTACGTCAGCTATGGCCCTACAACCTCCACTTCCCAATTGAAACCTTGGCTGCAATTATTTTCGTGAAATTAGGACGTTGGTAGGAATTTCCCTAACAGCTTAATGGATTTCAAGTCTTAATTTGATGAGCAAGCTTGCACTTACATCTTAGTAGGTTTACTGATGAACACCTTGGCAATCTCCAGAAGCTAGGTAGTACTGAAGTTGAAGTTTCACAAATTGAAAGCAAAACAACAGCAGGCACTCAAAATAAAACCCACTGAATCCCCTGTGCTGGCTTTTAACCAGCCTCTGAGACATGGCAGGTTTTTACTGGATGCCACGAAGCTTAATGCACTTCAGCTCTGATGGACCAAGGAAATAAATTAATTGTTCCTCGATGTGAAATGCTCTGGTCCCTGATTCCTGATAAGTACATTTCTGCTTCTCCGGTTATTTCAAATGAATAGATGCGACTTAAAGCTAGATGGTCCCTAGGTTACGTCGAATTAACACCACTACAAATATTGTGCAGATGAAATAGTACCCAGAAACAAACTGGAAGCCAATTAGAATGAAAAAGAACAAAGATGCTTTGTTCCACTAAGAAGCGAGATAGGATTCTACATTAGCTGAGATTTCAGAGAGGTCTTGCAGCAGCGCTCCCGTGCAAAGTGCACGTCAACAATCAATTCTGGAAATGGCAAAGACACAGATAACTGCACTAGGTTTGCTACCTTTACAACTCAGAGAGAGAAAACATCCATAAAGCAGAACAATGTTGGAAATGA